>CATIWQ010305108.1:0-12155 GCA_949673415.1 Euphorbia schlechtendalii
AAACTTGAATTCATCAAGATCAATCCATAATCCTCAAAATCAAAAGCGCGTTATCACTTGGATAATACGCAATCCATTATCTTTTCTTTCGGTCTGTTTTGTTTCAAATAGATTGGCAAACTTACCACTTCCTTGCCAAAATGGCATTTGATTACTCAATACCTCAAAGGGTATGACGCACTGTCTTGCCCAAAACTTGAATTCTCAAAATTCCAACGTGTATCATCACTTGGATGATACACGACCATTTATCACTTTTTTCAATTTGTTTTGTTTCAAAAGGATTGGCAAACACATACTTACATCTCTAGGATGCAACCCCTTTAAATGATTTTCGCACGCTTATTACCACACGGGTAATAAGCAAACCTCGTTGTTTTGTTTCAAATGGATTAGCCAAATACGAGTCACACCTCTTAGACATCACACGGATGTCATCTTAACCTCAAGCCCTCACCACACGGGTCAGGTCTTGTTATCATTTTGAGTTACATCTTTATTACTAATTACTAATCCTGTTTGTTTCAAATGGATTGACAAACATGAATTTTATCACATCATGGCATACTAAACCTTGTGAATGCAGCCATAACATTAAATGCCTCATGCATTTCGTGCATCATGAGTCATGTCATGAATCCTACATGCACATCTGACTCTCCATTTATGTATCTTAGCTAGGAAGAAGTCTACTCATCGCCTGGTCCGTGCTTCTCCAATTGTGGCCAATCTGGAGGGGGTTCCGTACACCGACTCAAGTGAAGACTCGGGTTCAGATTCAGATTCAGGATTCAGATTAGGACAAAGATTTGTTGACAACTTAGGGCAAATTGGCGGAATGGCAGACTAACAAAATGTGCCAGGGATAACTAATCAACCAGACCAAGGAGGGCCTATTATCCCCCAATCTACGATAGGCCAAGAAGTAGCCGACGCTCTCAACGTGTTTCTCTACATTGACCAGTTCATTCAAGCTGTCCAATTCCATTCTCACACTAGGCAGCCAGAAGACAAGGTGTCAAATCAGGAGCCCATCAATAACCTCCAAGGTCCTGCTGTTACCACTCATCCTATAGTTGGGAGACCTGGCTGTGCCCCTCATATGCCCCCAACTACCTTTTATCAGTTCGGGATAAGACAAAGTCAGATGAACCAGATTCCAATTGGGCAGCTAGGATATAACTTCTCCAACCCTTCCCAATACTTCCAAGGGTAGCCTATCCAGCCCACATTCGCATCAGGACCTTTCTATCAAGGAATGACCCAACAGCTTATTCCCAATTGGGATACATCAATGGTCACACAGTTCTAGGCACCTCAACCACCTCACTTTGTGGCATATTCCCAAGGGCAACATGACTCTTATTCAAGCACAAGGGAGGCCATCCTCCAACAACCAGGAATGGCAGAGTTGTGGCATCAATTCTTGGTAACCCACGTAGCACAACACCCAAGCTTCCAAGCCACCTCCTATCCGGTGCCGCCCACTGCACCAAGTGATGAGTGGCTCCCCGAGAACTTTATCATGCCACAAATGGTGAAATTTGATGGGGAAGGCGACCCCCAGGCCCACTTGAATAATTACCAAACGGTAATGAGAGCCCAACGAGTTAGTGAAAAAATGCTGGTAAAAATGTTCATAGTCACATTGGCAGCCCCGGTCAACCGATGGTACAACAATCTACCCTCGGAAGTGTCCCAAAACTGGGAGCGCCTTTCAGCAGCCTTGATAGAGCAATACGGCTTCAATTCCCAGATGAAGGTGACCATGCAAAACCTAGAAGCTATAAGACAGAAATTAGGAGAGCTGTTCAAATCATACTACACCTGATGGATGACCACCCAGGTGTTGTTGATAGATCATCTCAGTCTGCCAGAGATGATTGCAAAATTGATAGCTGGAGCCCTGCCGGAATACAGAGAGAAGTTAGGGATGGATACCTGCCCCTCCTATACTGCAGTATTTGAAAAGGCCGAACGAAAGGAGTGGCTCGAATCCCTCGAGACGACGCCTAGGGCACAACCAGTCAGTGAGTCATGGTCCTAGAAGAATGACTCAGGGGCATCATCATCCAACCCTATGCAGTTGAAGGGGAAGCAAGCTGATGGGTACTAAAAGGTGGCCATTGGAGAAGAAGAACCTCCGCATGTGGAGGATGAGGATGCTAATGATGTAATAATTAGTATCTTTAAACTCTTTTATGTTAACAAACTCCGTTTTCGAATGCCTTAAACTTTGTTTGCTTGCTTGATATTCTATCAATGATATCACGCATTGTCATAAGCATATACATATTGTTTTAGCGCATGTGACACATCGTTTCATGAAATTAATCTGGGTATGAATGGATTACCCACAACAAATTCAAATGATTTGACTCTTTTGAGAAAGTGAGAGATAAATACATGTACTTAGACAACGTGTGATAGAAATTGCCTCATCATACAAGGATGAAAGATCAATGGAAAGATCTCCAAACAGAAACGTTCACTAACGATGTAAAGATCAAAAGGATCGAAGCTGGGATAAGGCCAAAATGTCGACCAAGCGAGTTGAGACCAAACAACTGGTGCAATACCATAAGGAAGGAGTTACATCATTGAACACGTCAACAACTCCATCACAACTAGACTAAACAACTAGGGCAATGCCACAAAGAAGGAGTCACATCGTTGAACAAGTCAACAACTCCATCATAACCTGATCAAGCAACTGGCGCCACGTCACAAAAAGGGAGTCAAAGTGTTGAACACGTCAACAACTCTGCCACACATTATTCAAATGAGAGTGAAAGTTAAAGGAGTCGAACTATTGAACACGTCAACAATTCCCTCACAAGGCTCACTACTATTTATGGGGCATCTCATCAACAAGTACACCTCAAGCCAGTAAGACAGCACAAGCATCGACCAATCAGCCAAAAATGCTAAACGACTGAAGTTATGGACATCAACATCGATTGATCTACCAAATCAACCAAGTCTTACACGATTGCTATCACGCATAGGTGAAAGAAATAAATCAATAAAAAAGCAGTACGACCAAGAAAATAAATTTGTAATTGGCCTGTCAATTAACACTCGGTTAGTTGAGCAAAAATTAGGGCTTCTTTCAAAACATAAAAAGAATAGTCCACTAAGTTGAAAACCCGAAAAGGGCGGCTCAGGTAAAACTTAGGATATCGAGAGAACCACGTTGATTAGAAAACCCGAAAGGGCTAATTGATGGCAAGTCAAATCATTTGAAACATTTATACCCCTGTTAAAGTTCATCAGTGAATTGTCATTTTTGCTGAATCTTTATGCATATGCTTACTTTGATTGCTTGCATACCAATGGTAGAATATCGCAAGTAAACATCCACAAAAAAAATAATAAAAAAAAGAAGTCTGCTGGATTGAAAACCTGAAGGGGCGATCCAGGAAAAAATTAAGACAAGGTTCGATAGATTGAAAACCCGCAAGGGCGATCTATGCAGAAATTAGAACCAACATCATATTCATCATCTTCTCCTCGGAACGGTACGTGCACGACATCAAATACCTTCAATACTTCAGGCAAATGGCTTTCAAGCAATCACCGCCGATGCAGTGCGAAATCAATGACTCATCCGGGCTATTCTCAAACCAGATGTAAGCTTTAAACTCAAATCTGATTCAATGAACCCATGGCCGTCGCTTCGAGAAAGTCATCCATGGAATCCCTAACAAGACAAACCCTAGGGGCAGTCATGCACCAGCACGAGGGAAGACTCCTCAATGAATGAGGCCCACGGTACGTATGACAGATGGAAATACATCATATAATAAATATTGTTCATGCATAAAGTCATTCATACATGCACACACATCATGTCATTTACAGGTTAAGGCAATACTATTCCGACGACACTCCACCTCCACATGAGGAACCAGCAAACAAGGTTATGGCCCATTCAAGCCAAAAGTCAATTCAAAGCCTACTTAGACCTCCTTCAAACAACATTGCAACATCACAAAAGCCTCCAAGAACAACGGAGCCGTCATCGGGACATCCCCGAAATCTCAAACTCAAATTTTCGCATTTATCGGATGCCTCATGTTTTAATTCTTGATTGAAGGGGTAAAAATTTTTGCTTTCAGCAATCTCAATCAATGAATTAAAACATATATCAGAAGTATATACTAATGAAATTCTTCATTTTTGTAGGTACCCCTTCGGCTCACAAGGGGCATCCACCGGACTTATTACGGTCCCCATCTTTCATGGACCTATCACGGTCCACACCTTTCACGGACCTATCATGGTCCTCATCTTTCACGGATTTATTACAGTCCACATCTTTCACAGACCTATCATGGTCCTCATCTTTCACGGACTTATTACAGTCCACATCTTTCATGGACCTATTATGGTCCGCACCTTTCACGGACTTATTACAGTCCACATCTTTCATGACTTATTAAGGTCCGCATCTTTCTGGACTAATTACAGTCCGCATCTTTCAATGGACCTATCATGGTCCACATTTTTTGACTTATCACAAGTCACAGGACCTATTACAGTCCACATTTTTCAACTTATCACAAGTCACAGGACCTGTTACGGTCTACATTTTCTGATTTATTACAGTCACTAGACCTACTACGGTCCTCATTCTCCTGACTTATTACAGTCACTAGACCTACTACGGTCCTCATTTCCTAACTCATTACAGTCATCGGACCTACTACGGCCCTCATTTCCTGACTTATTACAGTCACCGGACCTATTACGGTTCTCATTTCCTGACCTATCACAGTCACCGAACCTATTATGGTCCTCATTTCCCTGATTTATTACAGTTGCTGGACCTACTACGGTCCTCACTTCCTGACCTATCACGGTCACCGGAACTATTACGATCCTCATCCTCACAACCTATCACGGTCGCCGGACCTATTATGGTCCTCATTTTCTTGATTTATTACAGTCTCCGGACCTATTACGGTCCTCAGCTTCATGACCTATCATGGTCACCGGACCTATTATGGTCCTCACCCCTTGACTTATTGCAGTCACTGGACCTATTACGGTCCACATTTCCCTGACTTAATACAGTCAATGAACCTATTACGGTCCACATAATTCTTGACTTATTACAGTCACCGGACCTATTACGGTCCTCATTTTCCAGACTTATTACAGTCAACGGACCTATCATGGTCCTCATTTTCCCGACTTATCACAGTCACCGGACCTATTATGGTCCTCCAAATTCTTGATTTTTTACAGTCATCCGAACCTTCTACGGTTCAAAATTCTAGACTTTTTACAGTCCAACTTCTGGACTTTTTGCAGTTCAAAATTCTTGACTTTATTAAAGTCATCCGAACCTTCTACGGTTCAAAATTCCTGACTTTTCACAGTCATCCGAACCTTCTACGGTTCAAAATTCCTGACTTTTTACAGTCATCCGAACCTTTTACGGTTCACACCTTATCCCGGCCATATCACGGCTAACGGATTTCAACAAAGACTCACAGCAGTCAACTTACCATCAAAGGCATGGAGCACACTGCTTTCATCCTTTCCTTAGAAGTTTCGAGTGTCACGGTCAACTCACAAGGGGCATATAATTCAGACTACAACAGTCAACCATCCCACAGTGAATTCCAACGAAGACTCACAGCAATCGATGTATTATTAAAGGCATGGAGCACATGGCTTTCATCCTTTCCCCAGCAGTTCTGAGTATCACGATCAACTCACAAGGGGCAATCATTGCCAAATGGGCAATTCATAAGGGGCATCAAGAGACCAATCTCGAAAGACGTCGCACCAAGATGAAAGCTTCCATCCATCATCCCCAAAGAGTGCAAACCGCGACTGGGCAGGTATTATCTCTAAACCCCGCTGCTCTTTCAATCGTGGGACCATACTAATCTCATATTAGCAGTGATCCCACGAGGGACAGTCAGTGAGCACGGGATTTTTACTCCCGACTCGCGAGTTCGATGATGAAGCTGTAATTTTTCCCTTGTTAGCTTTTCACATTTTGCAAGGTCCCGAAATCATCCGGAAATCATTTTCCTTGTTTCTTTGGGCCTCATTACCCTTTTAAAAGCCTAAACAAAAAAAGCCCACTGGGCTAATCCATATCGTTAACGATATAGATAGATATCGTTAACGATATCAAAGGATATCGTTAACGATATCATCCCTTATCGTTAACGATATCGATTGTGCAGACAGTCAGAAAAGGCTGGCACCATATTTTTCAAAGAAAAATCCAATTTCCACCCATAAATCTGGAACTTTTTCCACCAGACAGCTTGTCCACAAGCTACCAATTGACAAGGGGGAAGAAAATGAGGGAGAAATGACAAAATGGTGGGGGAACCACATGGACTTTTGGATTGAAGGGAGTCCACAAAAAAAGAGAAGAAGAGGCTGGATTTCAGAGAAAAGGGAGCTCTCAATCTCTCCAAAAAGCCATCACAAATAAAAAGCAAAAATCACCAAAAATCCCACACAAAAATAACACCAACAAACACCAAATCTTTGGATCCTTAGAACACTTCTAAGATCTGAATCCAAGGGAGGAAGTAACACTTGTTCTTCCCTTTCTCATTTCAAACAAAATCCCAGAAGTTTCAACCTTCCCATCAACGGAGACTTCAACTGGAAAAACCGAACAAAAGAAACAAGGACTTTTCCGGATGTTTTCGTGGACCAAACAAAGTAGATTCATAGCTACTGGGTAAGCCTCTGAGTTCCTAGAGTCGTACTTACATTTATCTTCTTTTCATTTGGAAATTTCATTTGATTTTCGATTATTATCGTTTTCTGCACACCATTCTGTCTTTCACGATTTTCAGTATGATTTTAAATCTGTTTTGCATTTTTATTTACACTAACATATTTTAGATATCTTGAGCTTTCCGGAATGATAAAGATCATTAAAATCTGTTAAGTGTAGAAAAAGTTATGATCATTTGAAGTTTGGATTAGATTTTTGTGCCGTTTCTGCTGTTTTGCATGTTTTCTGCAGGTTGAGGGAGTCGATACCGTTAACGATATCATATGATATCATTAACGCTATCAAAGATTTCGTTAACGATATCAATGATGTCGTTAGCGATATTGATGCTGGCAGAATGCAGTTTTGCTTCGTTTCGCTCCGTTTCGAACCGTTTGAGCCCGGAATGACCCGCGGAGGCTATCTTGACTTCAGAAGCTCCTCATCGGGGGTAACAAACCTCTGATTTGTAATTATTTTGGATTAATATGTGATTTATTAACGTGTTAATTTGTTAATAAAAGTTCGGAATAGCAATGGAAGCGTTTCGGGCCGTTCATATCGATATCGCCTGTCACAGGGAAGTCGATAACGATATGAATGACGTCGTCACCGTTGTTAATCTGAACAATGACCATATTGTGCATGTTTGACCTAGATTTAAATTCATAAACGTTGTTTTAGGTCGCCCCCACGAAGGGAATAAAAAAATATTCCCGGATAACAGTCCGCACCATTTTGCCATGCAATCATTTTCATTAATAAAATCGACCAACATACTTGTATAAAAATGAACCATTTTTATTCCAAGTAACAACTTCAAATCATCGATATTTTAATTAGGCCACACGAGCCTCGCTAAAATCAAAATCGAACATACATGGTACATTTGGTACATACGTGTAAATATTGCATTGTATTTCGTGCTAACCCTTGTGGATGCAGGTTAGATCTTAGGATTTAATTTCCTTCGAGTATTGTATATATTTGTACAAAAATTGTAATTCATAGACTAGGCAGGCGGTTTTATCCCCCGAGGTTATGTAACCTTTAATCTTTACTTTTTTCTGCATTTACTTTTCCGCCTTTACTTAATGCTTGATGTAATTAATTTACCATTTTATGCATGAGCGATAAATCTAAATTGAAAACATCTAGTTTAGTTCTAATATTATAAACGTGGTTTCTCTCTCATAGTGTAATTTAACTCAAATGAAGACGAAATAGATAACTCATCCCGGACCTGAATCTCTATTTTATGGTATGGTTTAGGCACACAGGTCTAGGCTGTACCGAAATTTCCTAGAAGAGCTGATCCGGGTGGTGACTCTGTAACATAGACTAGGGATTCTGATCTCGAGTCTTTTGTACTTGGAACCCATTTATTTTTCAAGCACAAACCACGGTTTTTCATAAGGGAACCTCTTTTCCAACGTGCTCTTCCAAGAGCCCAAAATCAATTGTTTTCGAAAACCCCACACCCCATCTCACGGGGCCGGCGTCCGCGCGGGACCACCGAAATGTCATCCGCTCACAGTATCATTAAGTTTTCTTTCTCTTTTCCCTTACAGAACAAGATCTCCCTTAAATTCCTATGCATGCTTATTGATTGTTCATATTGCTTTGGGGATGAAGCAAAGTTTAAGTATGGGGATGGTAGGTTGAGAACTTGGACCTGTGATTTTGTGACAAATTAATTTTGTTGGCTTTGTAATCTGTTATGTTAACTGCTTGCATGAAGACCTTGCTTTGATGGTCTACTGACTCAATGAACATGCTACCTGATAACAACCTTGTACATATTGAACTTGTTTTCCTGATTTAATTCATAATGGGATGTAGTAACTGCACTTGTTGGTAATTCAATCTGAAGAGCAAGCCATAATTAGTGAACTTTGAGTAAATTTAGGAAAACAGCATAATAGAGAAGGAACTAGAGAGCTTTAAGTTGTTAATTCCTTTTTAACTTATTTTAGCATAAAAAGGGACTAAATTTTTAATTTTTTCATCAAACTTTTAGCAAAGATCAGTAGCCTACCCAAAAAAATGTGGATTAGGGCCAAAATGATAACTTTATAATTGAGAGGACAAGGTCTTGTTACCAAAGCTAGAACTTGTTATGGTAAAAATATAAAATGCTATTTTGTATTAGTTAAGTTGAGACCATAGCTGAAATCTCAAGCTAAATGATAAAGGCAATTAGGTTTTCCCACTCAGCTTAAATCAGCCAACCCTTTCATGACCCTTAAATTTCCGCCCTTGAGCCTGAAACCCTTCTTTGTTTTAACACATCAATAACCCCTTTCCAATTGTGAGTGGGTGACACGGAGTGGTGGGCCGAGAGCGGGCGATGTGATAGGCGCAGTCCATCGGGGTGTTTGAAAAAAGGTGCACCGGATCGGGGACCAAGGAAAAAGGTTGAAAGAGCAAGTGAAAAACATTTTAGATCGGTTCGAACCTGAATCCACCACCTCTTAGTGTGGAGTCACCACCTGGATTAGCTCTTTCCAGGAATTAGAGTCTTGTGAGGCTTAACGTCCGGAGGACGGCCCACCAAGACACAGAGTTTCGAGTCCGGGATAAGTTGCTTATTTCTTAAGTGATCACATTATATTACATCTACAGAAAACCGTATTTTCTTAATTATGCATATTCGCACTTAAGTCATTTTTATACTTTATATGCATGATTCACGTATTGCAAAATAATAAACCATTCACAAAGTAGTATAATAAACCATCCACAAAGTAGTAAGTAAATGCGGAAAATAAATGCGAAAAATAAAAATTACAAGGCTTTCAAAAATCGGGGGATGCAACCACCCGCTACCTTATTAATTACATTTCCTCAAAAATATGTGCAATACCCGAAGGAAAAATAAAATCCTAAACATACATCTAACCTGCATTTGGGATCCAAATGTGATTTGGATCCAAGAAAATGTTAGAAGAAAAGAAGAAATTATTGTTTGTATTTTTTTATCTGAAAGAGAGGATTTTTATCTCTGAATTTTTTAGCCCCTTGCAATCCAAAAAAGTCCGACTATTTATAGAAAAATCAAGGAAAATCCAAAAAAGGTAAAAAAGTTTGGCGGGGTCGCCAAAGAGTTTGGCGAGCTCGCCAAACTGTTTGGCAAGGCTTGCCTCACCGAGGTAAGCCTCACCAAAGGTCTGGCGAGCCTTGCAAGGACCTGGCAAGGTTCGCCAAACCCTTGGCGAGCCTCACTAGGCCTTTGGTGAGGTTTGCCCGATCCCTGGCGTACCTCGCCAAGCCTCTGGCGGCGAGGATCGCAAGCTCCCTGGTGAGGCTCGCCAGGCCCTCTAGTGAGCCGTACCTCGCCAGATATCGACGAGGTAGGCTCCGGATCCGGCTTTCGACTGCATTTTCGAATTTTTTTTTGTATTTTTATATTTTTTAATTAATTTCTTAATTAAGGTCCTTTTAAATTCAGCGACGAGGAAGGCTCCCATTTGAAGATCGTTGAAAGGTCGAAAATCTTGTGATTTGAGGTTAAATATCCTGAAAAGCCATCATCATTGAACGCGTGAGCTGGTACAAAATCCCGTGCTCACAGCTACCCCTCATGTGATAATTGCTGGTTGTATAACCAATATTATCACATGAAAAGAGCGGAGGGATGGAGAATATACCTGACCGGTGAAGTTGGCGACTTCTTATTCCCAATTGGTGATGATATAGGCCTTCCTTTCTAGCGTTGTGTCTTCACAAAGTTGTCCATCTCCTTCTTCAGAATCCCTTAGGTACTTGATGCCCCTTGTGCCCCTTGTGGGCGGGTCGACCGTTTCTTTCTATGGCGTCCCTGTTGTAGTCGGTAACCGTTTCATTCTCCGGTTGATAAATGAGACTGTTTCTTTCTTCAGCCATCAAGATAACCGTTTCCTTCTTCGGTTATATTTTGAATTTCCTTAATAGGATACTTGTTTCCTGTAACAAATCAGAAAAAAGATAATGTTAATACATTTTATGATGAATGTTTTAATTATTTGATTGAGTTTATGTGAAGCAAAAATATTTACCCCTTCAATCAAAAATTAAAACATGAAAAATAAGTAAGTTTAATGGAAATTCGAGGGTGTCCCGAAAACCGCTCCGTTGTTTAGGAGGCTTTTGTGGCGTTGCAACGTTGACTTTGGGCTTGAGTGGGCCATTATCCTATTTGTGGGTTCCTCATGTGGAGGTGGAGGTTCTTGTATATTAGGACACTGTTGCCCCGGTTTGGCATCGCCTTTACCTGTAAATGATGTGATGCGAATGTAATGTATGCATGATTTTATGCATGAACAATTTTTATCATATGATGTATGTTTATCTATTGTAGGCGTCATGGGCTTCATTCAGTGAAGAGCCTTCTCTTGTGCTTGTGCATGGTTACCCCTATGACTTGTCTTGTTAGGGATTCAATAGATAACTCCCTCAAAGCGATGACCATGGGTTCATTGAATCAGATTCAAGTTCATAGCTTGGATCTGATTTAAGGAAAGTCTGGATGAGTCATTGATCCCGCGTTATGTCAGCGATGATCGCTTGGAAGTTGTTTGCCTGAAGTGTTGAGGGTATATGATGCCTCATACCATTCCGAGGAGGAGATGATGAATTTGATATTTCTATTATCCTAAGTTTAGCATAGATCGCCCTTACGGGTTTTCAATCTATCGAACATTGTCTTAATTTTTGCCTGGACAGCCCTTTCAAGTTTTCAATCCAGCAGACTCATTTTTCTTTATTATATATTTTTTTCATTTTTTGGATGTTTACTTGCGACATTCTACCATTGTCATGCAAGCAATCAAGATAAGCATATGCATAAAGATTCAGCAAAAATGACAATTCATTGATGAACTTAACAGGGGTATAAATGTTTCAAATTATTTGACTCCTAGCATCAATTATCCCTCTCAGGTTTTCTAACTGATGTGGTTCTCTTGATGTCCTAAGTTTTGCCTGAGCTGCCCTTTTCAGGTTTTCAACTCAGCGGACTATTCTTTTTGTGATTTGAAAAGAAGCCCTAATTTTTGCTCAACTAACCGAGTGTTAATTGACAAGCTAAATACAAATTTATTTTTTTTATTTGTACTACTTTTTAGAGATTTATTTCTTTCACCTATGGATGATAGCAATTGTATAAGACTTGGTTGATTTGGTATATCAATCGCCGTCCATGTCCACGACTTCGTTTGTTGTCTCATTCAGCGATTCTGACCGATTAGTTAGTTGGTGCTCATGCTAATAAGCGTTGATCATCGGTGTTTCCTTTGATGGTGCGATGATTGCCCCACATATAGTAGCGAGTCGTGTGAAGGAGTTGTTGACGTGTTCAACAATCTGACTCCTTTCTATCTTTAGTGTTGTGCCATCTATTTTGACCTTTCTAGGG
>CATIWQ010305117.1:0-14071 GCA_949673415.1 Euphorbia schlechtendalii
GTTAAGAATATAATGAAATTAAATTGAAAATGGACAGATGGGAATGATGGGATGCAGGGGGGAAGTTGTTCAAACAGAGGAGAATCAAGTACATTAGATGATAAAAGTAATTCATTAGTGTTAGTGAATTATTTTGGGTCAGTTCCAATGGAAGGTCTTACTTGCAATGATAATTCCGGCAATCTTATCAACGTGCTTTATTCTTGTTATGCTGCTTCTGCCAGCAGATGGCCTAATTTTGTTGCTGTTGATTATTACAAGGTAATTTACCTTTTTTCCACTAAATTACTCCCTCCGGTATTCAATACTTGTCATCTTAGATTTTTCACAAAAATATCAACCAACATACAAATAAAGTATTAAAATATATGAAAAAACATATAAGAATCATGAATTTAAAATCTGTGATTGTATAAACTCTCTTAAAGTTTCTAAGTAAGAGATGGTCTATTTATATAGCTATGTAAACAAGAAAGGGGTACATTAGTAATTAAAGAACTATTGGCGGGAAACTTTTAACAGATTCTGTTGAAGTTGCTTAGATCAGCAATCATCTTGTGCAGCTCGATCTTAGGCTTGATCATGTGCTTGCTATTGTACTTCATCAATGTGAGTTTGAGTTTCCACCATCCCCCCTCACAATAAGCATCATTGTGTGTGAAACGAAGAAAACTCAATCTGTGTAGAGCTGGAGCCATATATCTGTGATGTTGTCAAGTGGTTAGTGAACAAATCTGTTGGTTGCTGCCTGGGTGAAATTGACTTAACATTCAGGAAACCATCTTGAACAAGATTTCTGACAATGTGACAGTCGATCTCTATGTGTTTGGTCTTCTCATGAAAGATAGGATTTCCCGCCATTGCGGCTGCAGCTTCATTATCACAATATAATGGGATTAGCAGATTGTGTGTGATCTTGAGATCCTTCAGTAAAATGCTAGCCATTTCAACTCACAAGAAGTTGTACATAGGCTTCTGTATTTAGCTTCTGCAGTAGACCTGCTGACAGTATTTTGTATTTTTTGTTTTCTAAGAGATTAATGAGGATCCATATAAAATGCAGTAACTTGTAGTTGACTTTCTAGTTAGCTTGCAAAAACCCCAATCCGAGTCACAGTAACCTGTAAGGTCTCCTATGCTTGATGCAGAATAATGTAACCCGCAATACAAGGTTCCCTTAAAGTATTTTAGGACATGTAGAGCTACTTGAAGGTGGTGTTCCTGTGGCTGTTGCATGTATTGGCTCAACTGTTGTGTGATAAAAGAAATGCCAGGTATTGTGAAGCCAAGATACAACAATTTTCCCACCATTCTCCTATAAATCTCAGGTCATTGAGTGGTGTACTAGTACTATGTAAAATAGTGCTAGTTGAAAAAGGGCTACTTGTGATCTTTGCATCCTGTAACTTTGCATCCACCAGCATATCTAGAATATATTTTGTTTGTGTAAGTGTAATACCATCTGCACTTTCCGAAATCTCCACTCCTAGAAAAAAATTTGGCTAACCCCATGTCTTTTATGGTGTAGAGTGAATGTAAATGATCCTTAAAATCTTGGATGGCTTTGTTGTTAGATCCACATACTAAGATGTCATCTACATATATCACAATGGCTAAAAAATCATAATCTTCTATGTTACCCTTTGTAAACATGCAGCTGTCATTTTCAGACCTATGAAAACCTGCATTTATAAAAGCTGTTGACAATTCCTTGTGCCATTATCTTCCAGCTTGCTTCAAGCCATAGAGTGACTTAGTTAGTTTACAAACATGTGAAGATGGAGCTTTTTCAAAACCTTCTGGAGGAACCAAATATATCTCCTCATCCAAGAAACCACGTAGGTGGGCATTGTTAACATCAATTTGATGAACTTGCCATTTTCTTCTTGCTGCAATTGCCAACATTAACCTTACTGCTACCACTCTTGCCACATGACTGAAGCTATTATGATAATTTATCCCTAAGGTTTGGTTGTAGTCCTTGGCTACCAACCGAGCCTTGAACTTATCCACCTTGCCTTCTGGGGTGTATTTAATTCGAAACACCCATTTAGACTTGATTGGTTTTTTTCCTGATGGCAGTGGTACTAGCTATCATGTATGATTTTCTTCCAATGCAGATAATTCCCTCTCCATTGCTGCTTTCCATCTATCATCCAATTTTTCTTCACTATAACACTTTGGTTCCTTCTCTTGGATAGAATTGAAAAGGAAGTGACTAGCATTGGTTGGATAATTCTGTGAAATAAAGGCTGAATCTGCAGTAGAGACCTTTAGAATGTAGTCTTTGCACCATTTAGGTCCATGTGCTTGTCTTTCTGATATGCGAACAACTAGCATTGTTGTAGTTGTTTTCTCTGTTCCTTTTACAGAGTTGCTTATAACTATTTTGCTTTTGCAAGAAAGGAAAAAACAGTTGTGTAAACTTTACATCTCTTGAAAACAAAAATCTTCCTGTATTTCTATCCCAAATCTTGTAGCCTGTCTATCTAGTTGAATACCCCACAAAGACCCCAGGCTAAGCTCTTTGATCAAACTTGTCTGTTACTGGTATATTTATCTTTAAATGAACATCGCATCCAAAAACATGGAAATCCTTATAATCGGGTGGTTTTCCAAATAATTTCTCGAATGGTGACTTCCAACATAGTAGCTTCGAAGGAATACATTAGAAATAACTATAGCATGTGCTACAGCTTCTCCCCAAAATGTTTTAGGCATGCCTGATTGTACCAATAAAGATCTTGCTATATTCAATAATGTTTTATGTCTTCTCTCAACCGCACCATTTTGCTGTGATGTGTGTATGCAACTTCTTTTATGTAAGATTCCTCTATATTGTATCAATTTTTGACATTCCTGATTCATGAACTCAGTCCCATTGTTAGACGTCATTATCTTCACATTACTTTGAAATTGAACCTGTGTTTGGTTCAAGAAAACTTCTAAAGCCTTGACTGTATGGGACTTATGTTTTAACAGAGAAAGCCAAACATATTTCGTGTGATCATCAACTATTGACAAAAAATATCTTACTCCACTTTTGGAAGGGACTCTGTAGGGCCCCCACAAATCAACATGTATTAATTCAAAAGCTTTTACAGTTGAAATTGTATGAACTGGGAAAGGTCTTCTTGTTTGTTTTGCTTTACAACAAACATCATAATCAAAGTATTTACATAAGTACTTGATGTGAGGCACATGTAGCAACATATCAGTTGAGATGTGGCCAAGCTTCAAATGCCATAAATCTAGCTCCACATTATTTCTATTATAAACAAAAAAACAAGATTCTCTAACTTCCTTACTGAATGATGATTCATCAAGCTTGTATAAACCTCCCTCCATCCATCCTATTGCCAATGTTTTCCCATTCTCCTTATCCTGAATATAGCAACAATTTCTGCCAAAATAAACTGCCAATTATATCTGAACTAATTGACAGTAATGCACTAATTGACAGTAAATTATATCTGAACTTAGGCAGAATTAGGACATTTTTCAAATTGAGATTTTCACCCAGTAACACATTTCCTCTTAATGCAACCTTTTATCTCGAGCCATCTAGTAAAACTACAATATGTGAGCACATTTTTCCAGTGAATTTCATTAAAAACTTACTTTCAGAGGTCATATGAGTTGAAGTTCCACTATCTAGTATCCATTCACTAGATTTCACTCTTGCATGAAAAGAAAAATGTGTATATGTAGTACCTTTGGATGAAGTACCCATCCTTACTTCTTCATTTGAAAGAAAACCAGCAGTTCTTGCAAAAGCTAAAAATTCAGCATTGTCAATAGGAGATTCAAGAATTGCTCTACCTTTCCCTCTAACTTTATCCCTCTCACTTTCTTTTACCTTCAAGAATCTCTTGTAAGCATCATTCTCATCATCTGACTTGTCAGAATTTGAGAATTCTAAGTTTTGTGCCAAAAAAGCCTTTTGTTTTTTCTTCAATTCTTTATACTAGTCAGGAAAACCAATTAACTTGAAACAAGTGGATTTTGAGTGATACGGATTGCTGCAGTGACTGAAGGCCTTTCTTCATCAGCTGATGTTCTTTTGCTATCTATCCTTCAGGATCTATTCTCAAATCTGTTCTTGTAATTCTGTGTTGTTCTTGCGAAATTATCAGCTTCAATAGTGTTGTCAATATAAATCTCTCTCCGCTTCTCAACTCTTACCACCATCAAATAAGCTTTGTTGACGGTTGGTAAGGGATCCATCATCAAAATCTAATTTATTACTGCTTCATAAGAATTTGTGAGTCTCATTAAGAATTGCAAGAGCTTATCTTCCTCCCTCAGATCTGCTATTTTCTTAGGAGCATCATATACACAGTTGCACTGACAAACTACATCTGGCCTTAAGATATTCAACTCACTCCAATACTTCTTCATTCGTGTAATATTGCATCACCGTCATTTTTCCTTGAGTTAACAGACTCAAACTTCTTTTGATTTGGTAGAGTAGAGGACTGTTACTCTCCCCAAACCATTGCTTAAGCTCTTTCCATAAATCTCTAGCACAATCTACATAAAGAAATTCCTCACTCAATTCTTTACTCATTGAATTCAAGATCCATGATGTAACAAGGCAGTTTGATTTTTTCCATTTCCAGAATTCTTCAGTGTTTTTTGCAAGCTTCAGCTCATCTTCAAGAATAAACCTCAGCTTCTCCTTAGCGTTCAAAGATCTTTTGATTGCTCTACTCCATGGCAAAAATATTGTTACCAGTTAGAATTGAACTTACAAGACACATTCCTGGATTTTCTTGCTGCTCATTACCCATCTACTGCTGCTCTGTTCTTAAATGTTCTCCAATGATTTCTTCTTCCATACGAACTGCATCTTCATTATTATTAAGAAATTGAAATCTATTTGTGTTTTTCCTCACTATTATTGGATCGAATGCTCTGATACCTTATAAGAATCATGAATTGAAAATCTGTAATTGTATAAACTCTCTTAAAGTTTCCGTGTTTAGAGATGGTCTATTTATATAGCTATGTAAACAGGAAAGGGGTACATTAGTAATTAAAGAACTATTAGCGGGAAATTCTAACAGATTCTGTTGAAGTTGCTTAGATACAGCAATCATCCTATGCAGCTCGATCTTAGGCTTGATCATGTGCTTGTTATTGTACTTCATCAATTTGAGTCTGGGTTTCCAACAAAACAAAAAACGAATATTAATATATCATGCATCTCCTAAAATCGGGGGGCAAGTTCAACACTTTATTTATTTTCCATTCTCCAAACTCCATTTTGCAAAGCTTACAATGTTTTTCTCCAACAATCTTCCCTATTTTCAATTCCCAAAATCAAATTCACTTTAATATATAATAATATTTTATTATTAACCAACAAAAAGAACAACAAAACAAAAATTGAAAATAATAAAAAAATAATATTATTTTAATTCATTACCAAAATGGAAATGGATCGCTCCCCATATTTTCGGAATCACATTTTCGGGATATATCATATGGGATATGGTTACATGATCATTCCCCATGTTCATGGGAAATCTTATTTTGGGGAATGCATTTTATATCAATGTTTGTTATTTTTCTATATATTTTAATTCTTTATTGGTATGTTGGTTAATGTCTATACGGGAATTTAAATGATGTAAAGAAACTAATTTAATAATAAAATATTATTACTTTAAGGGTATCTAATATCGGAAATGGAAAATGAAGAAGATAGTTAGAGCAAAAATACTATAGAAAATGGGAATATTATTGGAATTGCTCTTAGAATTTTTTAATGGGTGGAAACTGACGTGGGCTATATTCCAAATAAAAATGGTAGATTTCCGAAATCTCCCTTCGCACGTCATCAATTTTAA
This sequence comes from Euphorbia schlechtendalii, assembly GCA_949673415.1. NCBI lineage: Eukaryota > Viridiplantae > Streptophyta > Magnoliopsida > Malpighiales > Euphorbiaceae > Euphorbia > Euphorbia schlechtendalii. Next base: position 5,856 of record CATIWQ010305117.1, read on the forward strand.
CGGTGTTAAGAAAAAGTTCCCATTTCGATAACGTTTCACAAACCATAGATACCGTTTTGAAAAAAAAGATTCACATCTCCCTTTCTAAAATTGAGTGAAACTACCCCATATGTTTTTAAATTTATAAAAAACCATGGTTTTGAAGTTATATGTCTAGACTATTATTATGTCATTTATTGTACCTAGGACACATATACTATCAATTAATTGAAAGAAAATAATCGATTTATCTCAATGAAATTCATTCCAATTCATGTCTGAATTTATTTTCTTTGTTAGAAATCAATATTTACATATTGAAAGATCTATTGTCAACCAAAAAATTGATTTCTATATATTATTCCATTTTCATCATTTCTATTCAAATTATATGAATTTTAAAATTAATAATTGACCGAATTTCACCTATGCAGTCTGTCTGAAGAATTGTAATCAGAAAAATAAAACTTAAATAATTCTTATTCTGAAGTAATTTAATCTAATACAATTTAACAGCAACTTCCTTTTATGAAATTTTATTAGCTTTGTTATATCTCCTAATGAAGTAATTAACATTGAATTATTTTATTGCTTAATTAAAATTTTGTTCTTTTCAACTTTTAAAAGTTGAATTAAACTGAATTGAATCAAATTTATTTCAAAGTAAATTTACAATCACGCATAGATGAGCTGAACTAAAAGGGCTAAATTAAATTGGATTAAACTGAACTTAAATAAGCTAAACGGAAATGTATTGAACTGAATTGAAATAAATTGTAGTAGAAGAAAACATCGTCTTACTTCTCTTATTCTCATGACATGTTCATATATTTAATTGATAATAATTTTTTTAAAAAAACAGATATGTAATATGTATGTGAAAAGTGAAAGACAATGGAGAAAAAGTGATCAGATAAGGAATATAAATTGTGGAGTATATAATAAAGAGGAAGAGAATCGAAAGTGTTATGGTAAAAATATCTTTTAGCAGATTAACCCAATTGAATTTTCCATGCAATTTTCCGGATGGTTTTTAATTCTGACATGATAGCTTATTTGGATACTAGATCCAATTAATATAGTTTTTGTTTAGTTCTAAAAATGAGGAAAACTCTTCTAATGTATTGATTGATTAAACTCGATACAAAAATTAGGTTCCAAACAATGTGTACATGTCCAAACAACTCGTTTAAGTTCACTGCATCAAATTCGTAGCAAAATATTATATTTTTCACCGAGAAGATATATGTCCGGTCTTTTGTTGCATTTGGCGTGAATATATTGATGAAAAAGCATATTATCTCATCTGTGTATGCTACATGTGTTAAACGTGTTAGTAAGTTGCCACGTTGTAATTTATGTAGGGTTAGATAATCTCCAGTAGTTGTTAGATACTTGGAGATGTATTATATTTATATTATAACATAAACAAGTAAATTACAATTGAATCCAATTACAAGTCAATACAAACTCTAACACATACATGTAATCTATCATCCCCCCTCAAGTTGAGCCTAGGTAGAAACCAAGGCCAACATGAACTAGACAACAGCTTGGTGAGAACGTCTGCAATCTGATCGTCCGTGGATATATAGTGCACCACTAAGCTTTTTGAAGCAACTCGTTCCCGCACAAAATGGAAATCCAACTCCAAGTGTTTGGTGCAATTTTGGAAAATTGGGTTTGTTGTGAGATATGTTGCGCCCAAATTATCGCACCATAGTGTAGGGGTTGATCGCAGGGGAAATCCAATTTCATTTAGGAGCATCCCGAGCCATGCAATTTCCAATGTCGTTGTTGCCAGAGCTCGGTACTCAGCTTCAGTAGAGGATCGTGACACCGTGCATTGATTCCTCGAAGCCCAAGAAACGATATTCGTCCCATGAAAGATAGCAAAACTAGTAGTGGAGCGCCTGTCATTTGGATCTCTTCCCCAATCTGAATCAGAGAATGCTTGAAGATGTACCCGATCTTGAATGTTGTACTTCAGTCCATTCGACAAAGCAGATTGTAAGTATCATAAAATCCTCTTCAACGCTTGCCAATGTTGAAGAGTGGGACGATGCATGAATTGAGCAACCTTGTGGATCGATAAAGCAATGTTAGGTATTGTGATCGTAAGATACTATAAACCTCCAACCAAACTCCGATATAAAGTCACATCCTCAAACGATGGTCCTGCAGTCGTTAGCGGCTCTATGTTGCTAGCAAGAGTAGACACTCCCTTACAATCCGGTAGGCCTGCCCTTTGTAAAAGATCCTGGGTGTATTTAAATTGATTAAGAATAAGTGATCCTTTCAAACGCTGAAACTCAACTCCCAAGAAGTACCTTGCTGGTCCCAGTCTTTGATAGCAATCTTCGAATGCAAATACTGAATAACTTCACAATCGGCCTTATCATCATTACTCAACAAGAGAATGTCGTCGACATAAATAAGACAAAACATAGACAGTCTACCACGACGTAAGAAATACAATGAAAAATCCACCTTGGACGATGTAAATGCATAATCAAGGAGTACCTATGTCAGTCGACTGTACCATATCCTGGGTGATTGTTTCAATCCATACAGTGATTTGTAGAGGCGACAAACATGTCTAGGGCGAGATTTATCAACAAATACCTGAGGTTGAATCATATAAACTGGCTCATCAAGATCACCATGTAAAAATGCATTGGACACATCCAAATGCCGAATAGACCAATGAAATGAGACTAGTAGAGATAATAGCAACCGAATAGTAACTAATTTCACAACTGGGCTAAAAGTGTATTGAAAATCCATGCCCGGTCATTGATGGAAGCCCTTAGCGACCAATCTAGCATTGTAACGGTCGATAATTCCATCCGACTTAAGTTTTGTTTTGTATACCCATTTACATCCGATGACATTTACATCCAAGGGAGGAGGTACCAATCGCCAAGTTCCCGATGAAATTAGAGCATTGAATTCCTCTGCCATAGTTGTATTCAAATAGCCATGTTTCGACGCTTTTGTGAAGCAGGTGGGATCAACTTGAGTAGCTTGAACAGAATAGAATTTCTGTTTCTCAGAAGGCAATAAAGCCGTGGCTTGGCGGGTTATCATGGTTTTCGGTGGTGAAGGTGGCTTAGGTTGTTTTCTTTTGGTTTGAGGTTACAAAGATGGTGCAGGTGGATGTGATAGTGAGGCTGGTTTAGTTTGGTTTCGGAGAGGGGTTTGGGTCTGGGCTGTTTCAGGTGGTTGCATGTTGGGCTGTAAATTGGGGTGAGAAGGGTGAGTGTTTGGACTGGCAGTAGCTGACATGGGTGAGGGATGGGAAGGTAAGGTTGTCATGACTAGCTGTAACATCATTGTAGGGAAGACTTTGGGCACAGGATCTGTAGCAAGAGTAGTTGTTTCACTCAGCTTTGAATAAGGGAACACCTGCTCATCGAAAATAACATGGCGTGAGATATAGAATTTTTGTGAAGCTGGATCAAAACATCGATACTCTTTATGAATCTTACTATAGCCTAAGAAAATACATTGACGAGATCAATAATCAAGCAATGAGATGAATAAGGGTGAAGCCTAGGATAACAAAGACAGTAAAAAAATGCAAAGCTGCATAATCAGGATCAGATTGGAACAAATAACTAAAGGGTCCCACATTATTAAGAGACGACAAAGGCATGCGATCAATAAGATAAATCGATGTATCAAAAGCATAGGTCCAAAAAGACATAGGTAAACCAGCACGATGTAACAAGGCCAAACTTGTTTCGACCACATGTCTATGTTTCCTCTCAGCTACCCCATTTTGTTCCGGGGTATCTGGACATGACAAACAATGTTGTATCAAATTTTTTATGAGATACTTTTGTATAGCAACAAATTCACCCCCCATCAGATTGAAAAGTCTTAATCGGTCTATCAAAATACTTCTCTACAACTAAACAGAATTTAATAAATGTACTCAGAACATCAAGTTTATATCGCAAGAAGTAAATCCAATTATACTTACTAAACGAGTCATGGAATAAAACGTAATAAGAATAACCATCATTCGATTCAATGGGCGAGGGCCCCAAACATCCGAACAAATCAATTCCAAGGGTGCAGAAGTAACAGAATTCGATAAAGTAAAAGGAAGTTTGTGACTTTTACTAATAGCACAACTAGAACATAAACTATGCATAGAATTTTTATTAGAATTAAAATTAACGTTTCAACTCTGAAGAAGACGATGAACTACTGGACTAGCTGGATGTCCAAGTCTATCATGCCAGGTTGAAAACAAGGTGAGATGACTTTTGACAAGTACACGAACTCCAGATGATAGTGAATATAATCCATTTCTATTCAGGCCTTGAAGTATAACCTGCTTCGAAAATAGATCCTTCACAATAAAATAATTGTAAAAAAACTCAACTAAAACGTTATTAGAATCTGTTAGAGCGCTAATTGAAATCAAATTAGCATTCAACTCAGGAACGTGTATGACTCGGGACAATTTTAAAGGACTACGTGAAGCTGAAATTAAAGAGGACCTAACATTTTTTTATCGAAATTGAGGAACCAGTTGCACTTCTTCTAGACCCGAATACTCTGAATGGATGTTCATTTATCCCAAATCGGTAGCCAAGTGATGCGTCACTCCGCTGTCCATGATCCAATCGAAGGAAGAATGTGAGGTAGATTGTGGGGTTGAAGTGTGGTGCGAAACTGGTGGGTAGTAAGGACGGTATGGATTTGTTATGGGTGAGGGACATTGCCTTGAAATATGACTGAAACCCTGACAGTTATGGCACTTAACTGTCCCAACATCAAGTGGAGCCGATTAAGTTATTTACCTCGGGTATTGATGTCCCGAATTTGCATTCTGACCCTGAGAATACTGTTATCCTGAATAGCTCTGGGACTGACCGCGTCGAGTGGAGGAAACGAGGTTAGAAGAGTGTTAACCACGTCCTCGACCTCTCCCCCGACCTCGTCTTTACTGGAACTTCACTATGTGGTGTGCTGTGGGCAGAGTAACATCCTCCAGCATCAATTTTTCCCATTGCAGATGTATTTCCTCTGTCATAAGGAGTCCAAGAAGATCATCAAAAGTAATAGTTTATGTGGTAAAGGTACGACAAACCTCTCTCAACTGTCCACGAAGACCATCAAGGATTATATCAACAGGATCCTCTTCCAAAATTAGGTGTTGTAGTGAGGCCAATCGATTAGCAATTAACTTTCCCCTTTGCATATACTCCGCAGTTGTCTCTGTATTCCCTTTTACAAGAGAATTAAGTTGCTGTTTGAGCTCGCGAGTTTGAGCTCTTGACTTGGAGGCATAAGCCTATTCAAGCTTGACCCATGCTTGACGAGCAGCATTAACACCCATGATTTGCAACAATAGTGACGGTGAAATTGAGTTAAACAACCAAGATAATACTTGTTGATCACGTTGAAACCACTCTTGATATGCAAGATTTGGGGATTCATCGGCAAGTTTCTCTGTCGAAATTACAGCTTTGCCATCAATATGTTTGAGGAGGCCACTACCTACGATCATCGGTTTAATTAACGTACTCCATAGAACAAAATTGGTTGCATCCAATTTAATCGGCAGCTGGTGTGTGAAAGAGGGAAGAGCGTAGTAGGGGCGACATTGGTGGTGGACGAAACTACTGTGGAACTCGATTCTGAATTAGTCATGACGATTAGAAAACTAGAGAGTGGAAAATTGAAAACAAGAAAAAAAGATGGCGGCTATGGAGAGCAAACCGAAAAAAACTTCCTAGGAAGTGGCTGCTAGCCGAAATAGCTCGATACCATGTAAGGTTTGATAATCTCCGGTAGTTGTTAGATACTTGGAGAGGTCTTGTATTTATATTATAACATAAACAAGTAAATTACAATTGTATCCAATTACAAGTCAATACAAACTCTAACACATACATGTAATCTATTAATTTAATGTACCAAAGTGCAAGATTTTATAAGTTAGTAATATACAGTAATTGTTTTTTCGTTGCCCATCTGATTTACCGGGATTTTGATCCGATTACATCCAAATTCGACCTGGGTCGTACAATTGATTATAGTCGGTGGATGAATTTCTCAGTGAGGATTTTCTGCGTTCACAATACTCGAACTCGAAACTTTACATAAGTGGCACAAAACTGCTTATCACTTGGACCAACCTTCGTTGACATTATTTACAATACTTGATAACTAAGTATAAAAACTAAGTATAAAAACTGTCTCGTTCCCACCGTGTCAACATAAAAAACTAGGACAACCACCCATCCTTCCGCAAGTACAAGCTCCAAATTCATGACATTGGCTACATGAACGACACATTTATTATGATTATGCATCATCATTAGCGTTAGCATAACTCCCTATCATCATCAATTGGGTAACACATGAATTAGTCTATTCTATAAAAAAAAACACAGCATGAGTTGTGATAAGTGAGAACCAATAATAACCATCTTTAAGCCGAAAAAGTTAGGTATATATCATTTTCACATTTGAGTTATACATAACACTTTCATTATAACATTTATTGCTCTCAACTTCTCGGCCCGGCACTAATCTGAACATTGGAAGGACTTCGTCGAAACTCAATAGACCACATTCATCCGATGACCTTGTTTTGCTGAACTCCGGCACAAAGAATCTCAAAAGAATACCACACAGTTGAATTTCGAAAGTATTTATGAGACAACTCTCAGTAATTTAATTTTATTCAAAATTCCATAGTCGTTGCTTACCTTGAGGTGGTTTATTTGGTAGCAGTTTAATGACCAACCTTAGGAAGTCAGGCTGTGATTGACATTATGGGCGGTAAAAATTGACTGGCATGACCGCATAGCTGTACTAGTTGTTTACCGTGTAGCGTCAATAGTGACTAATTTCATGTCCCAAAGTCAAAATCTTCGCTCCACCACTTTCTAATATATAATTTTACTTTTGTACAATTAATTAGAAAAAGGAAAAATAATGCATAATAATTAGTAATCTAATGAATTATTATATAATTAATAGTTTTTTAATAAAAAGGAAATCATAGTAAATGATGAAATATATCTTTCTCGATATATCATCAAAAAATCAAATAAATCAAACAAAATATCCTACCAAACTTAGAAAAACATAATCTCAACAAATTATAAATTTGGAACATGGGAAAAACTTAGACATATGAGTAAAAGAAAAACATAAAGTAAATATAAAGATAATAATAATTTTGCAAAATATATTCTCTTAAGCTCCATATCATGTCATTGTAAATCCACAACTATAAGAATTCCGAGGTAATCCATAATTCCAACAAATTTTGCAGATATGAAACCATCTTGTTTAAAATAAATAGATTTGGTTCCTAACGTGAAAGATCAACTTATATTTTTTATTGAAAAAAATGGAACCCAACCTAGCAATCAGTGGCGAATTCATAAATTTTGATTTGTGGTGGTGTCCATATATGTTATCAAATGTTAAAAAATTCAATTAAATTGTAAATTCACAGAAAAATTTGCAATTAGCAACAATGAATATATTTTATTGAACAAAAAATTATAAAAGAAATAGTTGAAATACATATGAATTTATATAAATACATGAACCTTTATTCAAAAAATGTATATTTTATGAATTTAATGTGTAACTGTAACTCTAATATGGAGTCAATTGATAATTTTTTAGCGGGTTCAAATATAATTTATATATATTTTTATATTAATTTTTTAAAAAAGTGGAGTCCAAGGACCCCACTCACTAACAAGTGGATTCGTCACTGCTAACAATGGAACTATAAAAAATATGTCGCGTAGCAACGGATCAACTAAAGAAAAGGGTTATATAACGGAAACTCAATAAAAATATCAGATGCGATACAATTCATCTCACACAAAAACTTAATTCACAAACCCTAAAATAATTAAAATACAAAAAAACCGATTGGGAGGAGGAAGATCCTCAAAGATGAATCTCATTCTCAAAAATAAGAAAGAAAAAGAGAGAAAAAAAAAGGACTCCGACGATAAAAATAAAAAAGTTAGATAAATTAATATAATATGTTCATTGCAATTCATTTAGTGGTATGAAAATAATAGTTGGTACGTGGTGAAACGAGGAATCATTAGTGACCAGCTTTGTGCTATTTAAGAAGAAGCTCAATTAGAAGAGGAAAAGAGCAAGTGATCATAATGGATCCAGAAGCAGAAACTTCAAGTTCTAAAAGAGCCAATTGGATCACTTTCCCTTTCATTATT
>CATIWQ010305171.1:0-31467 GCA_949673415.1 Euphorbia schlechtendalii
CTACACATGAAATAACTTTTCTAAGTCTAGCGTAAACGAGATAAGACAATTATGAAAACCTAGACAACATCAATACTATGCTTAGTACGGGTCGCTCTCACATAGCCACATTTAGCAAGTTACCATTCCAAAAATGTTGGCTCACTAAACAGTGTTATATCATAGATCCGGTGATTATACACGATATTGTTAACCCCAAAACTACTCTTAAAATCAATGCCAACGCATATAATTTGATTATCATAAAAAACTTAGCACCAAATACGCATTATGACACATAGACATATCATAAACTTTGAAATAGAAAGTATAAGTAGAAAGAAAAGCAAAGTTGTAAGGTATGCAAGTGAAAGCTAAAGTTGATCAAACCGTATCCACTCTTTAATGGGAGTAGTCAATTCCCGCAATTCCTGCGTCTACTTTGAATTCGGTCTCGGCCTGTACAGAACCTCCGCTAGGATGCTATTCTTTGTGAATATCGAACAAACCAATATTGAAGAACGAAAACTTTTATTTATAAGTGATTTGTAAGTACACTTATACAACAATCGCTCGAATATGTCGAGAAATCTAGTGATCGAAACAAGGAATCAAATCACTTAAACATTTTCTCGCTAACACTTAAGAATGTAGTGAATCTAACTATAAACACACTATATTTTCATTCCATGCTTTCCTCTCTAATATTTCACACCATTCACCCCACCAATGCTGCCCGAAATTTGTGAAGAATTGGAGCCCTATTTATAGAGTTTGAAGGGTTACGTCTATCCAAACGAAGAGTCACATCCATTGGTGAAAGATTGCATCTCTTCAATGTGATTGGTTGAGAGGCTTTGATTCAATCCACAATGAATAGGCACCTTTTCATGATTGGTTGACTCATGATAAGTGTCTTTTTGTTAGTAGTTGATGGCGATTGATGGCGGTTGATCATGCTTATCTGGCGGTTGGTAGTTAAGAAGATAATACCAGAAAATCATCCAAGTCGCGATCGCGATATACAAGTCGTGAGCGTGAATCTTCCTTTGATAGATTTCTGTTCAGAAGTGACCAGGTCGTGACCGGGAATGATTGTCACGATCGTGAATGGAGTTTTCTTCAGAAATTTCCTTGCAACCTCACCGATCTTTGACAGCTTCGATCCTAAGCCCAATCTTTAAGTTCCACACATCTTTTTGCACCTTTTTCACTCTTTTTTCATAGAATTCCACTTTTGATCATTTTACTTCCAAGATTTACCTAGTATCTACATTTACATAAAAAACAACTACATACCACGTGAAATCTTTTATATGATGTATAAAAATGACTCAAACTATAGTGTTTATTGTGTGAAATTATCATGATAATAAGTGTAATTATACACTTATCAGGAACATATGTTCAGACCAACTTTAAAGAAAAACTGAAGTAAGACAAAGTCCCAACTTGAAGCAAATTCCTTTATGTATGGGGGAGCTGAGCTACTTGAAGAAGATCCACTCAGTATGGGGGAGTCCAAACTCACCAAGGAATTCACTTAGCATAGAGGAGTCTTACATCACTTACTAGGTATTTCGATATCTCTAAACAATTTATTTAATTAATCTCTTCTACTACCTAGTTTGTTATTTGTCCAAAATTAGTTATGTCACCCAAAGATGGGTCAGCTTGAGGTACATTAGGTTAAATAGGAAGTGTTGATTAATCAAGATAGTTATTGAAAATGCAAGATATCAAGATGGAATTTCAAAACTTAAAATTAATCTAAAAGATCTCCTAGGCATGCAATAATTGATATAATCTAAGGTAAAACATTCTATAGATGCTTTTAGGTTTATAAAGATTTTAAAAGAAACCTAGCATCTAAGATAGAGCATTACTAGTTGATGTGTACTTTCTCTTTTTTGGTAGTGGTATTCCCTTTGAGTAATTCGGCAGCACTTCACTAGCACGAGCTTCCAAACTAGGAGAGCCTTTACGATTGATCCACACGGATCTTCACCGACCAAAACCTCATTGAGGAAGAGCTTGTTAGTAAACAGCAAGTACTAGACTGCTCGAAGACTAACCCAAAAATAAACTTAGAAGGCTCACTTTTAGAAATAGCTTTCAAAAGAATGCTTCAATTATTTGGAGAAACTCGTGAAGGATCTCACATAACAAAAGAAGAAGAGAATGTCAAACTCAGAGAGAAATGTTGAGCTAAAGTATTTTCTAGTGTGAATAAAGAGATGAGCTGGAGACCTATATATAGGGAAAAGGGGAGTGTTAGACTCCACCTCAATAACTAGATGGGATGGTAATATTTCCATCCCATCTAATCGGGTTAGCCGTGTGGGTCATGGTGACCCGTGGGCTAACCCGCATGCACGTTGTAAGGAAAGCCCTTGCGAGCTTGCCTTGCCTTGCTACATGTTTGCACTTGCAGGCTTGCCCCATGAGCTAATGGCCCGTGAGCTTTTTCAGCTCGCGATGAAGCTGCGCAGGCCCCACCCGCAACGGGAAATATTCCCTTGCTCGCTCTATGTAATTATTCCCTATTTCCTCTTTATTCTCTTTAATTATTAATTCTATCCAACCAATTAATAATGCTTCTAACAAATTTGACAACTTGTATTTTCGACATAGGCCAAGTCTATAGGTTCTTTACTTAGCCCGATAAAGCCCCAAATTGTGTAACCTCGTAGGATCCCAAAGTATTGAGCCGCTAGAGGTTAACCTAAACTTAGCTCCCCATCTGGGAACATTTAGGCTCAGTGTTCCAGACTGATATGGAACCTGATAGCTCTAGAAAATCAAATAGGCTTTCTAGCAAAGGTGTATGATCCTCCAATACTTGGAACGTCGCATGCTTGTGACTTAATCCGGTTCTACAATAGTAACCAATACAATACAATCCTTCCATCAGGTTAAGTACCATCCAATTTATTGAGCTCAGATTAAGTGCTAGCTCATATAATAGTCGTAACTATCCTGGAATTAGACTTATTCATGAAGAACACCACTCAGCCATTATGTATCAAGATTGACAAAAAAACCCGCTCTATCAATCTTATACTTTGATCAGAGGTTTATGAGTGTGTCACTTCTACAAGGGGCCCTAAGGTATATCACCCATTATATCACTATATCAGGAGTGATGGATCCCATCTTGACTACTCGGCTTACCAACATGTGATCACCTACGTCATCTTGATCACCAGGGTATGAACAAGTATGACCCAAAGTATAGAAACTCCTATATAAGGTAACCAGTATCTCTGGTCTGAGGATACTTGTACTGCTACTGCAATAAGACATGACATTAACACATGGATATAATTATTTGTGAGTGTCTATCTTATAGATGTCTCCAATGTATTACCTGAATACATCCATGTGTTAACTCAAGGTACCACCTTCAGCTCATGAGATCAGCTGCTTAGATTTAATCCAAGGAGTAAGCCTACACATGCTAGTCTATCCGCTCCATTGATGTCTAGTCTCAATGAACTATGACTAGGGATATTTAAACCATTCATAGTAACACGTATGTGCAGTTCTCACACCACATAGATCCCACTATGTGCTTGAACTTTTATGCTATGAAGTAGTCACAGACTTTGTCTTAACAATGTGCATATATATAATACTATCATATATGATACCGGTGAGATACATAAATAACAAAACACTGATAAGCAACAAAGATGACTTAATTATTATTAACAATAATCTAAAACCATTTGTACATTATAATTAATTAAGACATATCACCCTATTTGCCTTGAAGGCATACATCATGTCTAACAATCTCCCAGTTGCATTAAAGTCAATTACCCATGTTCTTCATGCCATACTCATTAACATGCTGGTCATGTTTAACTTGAGTCAATGGCTTAGTTAGCCCATCCACGAGATTCTGATCCGTTGGGATGTATTCTAAGCTTATATCTTTCCCAGCTATTATCTCTTAAATGAGATGGTACTTTTTGAGTACACGTCTATTTCTCTAACGAGACCATGGTTCCTTTGCTTGAGCAATAGCCCCATCATTATCGCAATAGACCACTATTGAATTCATAATGCTAGACACCACACCGAGATCACTAATAAATCCCTTAAGCTAGACAGCTTGCTTAACCGCTTCTGAAGTAGCTATATACTCAAATATTGTGGTTGAATTAGCAATCGTATCTTGTTTGAAATTCTTCCAAATAACTACCAATCCATTTAACATAAGCATAGAACTTGACTGGGACTTATAATCATCCTTTTAAGACTGAAAACTCAAGTCAATGTATCCCTCCAAAGAGAGATCACCTTCTCCATATATTAAAAACATATCATTAGTCCTACGTAAGCACTTGAAGATAGTTTTAATGGCCATCCAGTGCTTCTCATGGGGGGTCAGATTGAAATCTGCTTGTGATGCTCAATACATGTGAGACATCAGGCCAAGTGCATACTATAGCATACATGCTAGAACCTATGGTCAAAGCATAGGGTATTCCATTCATGTGCAGTCTCTCCTCTTGTGTTCTCGGGAAACTTAGATTTTGAAAGGTTAATCCCGTGAGACATTGGGAGATAACCCTTTCTTGACTACTCAAGGTTCAATCTAGCCAAAACCTTGTTTATATATGTACTTTGTGAAAAACCTAGAAGCCTTTTAGATCTATCTCGGTAGATTTTTATACAAGTATAAAAGTTGCTTTTCCAAGGTCTTTCATGGAGAACTTTTTTGATAACCATGACTTAACTCTCTGAAGAAAAGGAATATCATTTCCTATCAGTAATATGTCATTGACATATAATACTAGGAAAATGGCCGCACTCCCACTAGCCTTCTTATATACACAGGGATCATTACCATTTGACACAAAACCAATTTCTCAGTTTGTCTAGTCAAACCTAATATTCCAACTCCTCGATGCTTGCTTAAGTCAATAAATGGACTTCTGCAACTTGCATACCTTAGAGCCATCCTTAGATGTAAAACCCTCGGGTTGTGCCATAAACACATCCCTGTCTAGATTCTAGTTAGGGAAAGTAATTTTCACATCCATCTACCCAATCTTATAATCGTAATGAGCGGCGATGGCAAGGAGTATCTTGATAGACTTTAGCATGGCCATCGGTGAAAAGGTCTCATCATAGTCAATGCCTTCTTTTTTACTATACCCTTTTGCAACCAGCCTTGATTTATAGGTAACTATGTTACCATCCATGTCAGTTTTCTTCTTGAAAACCAACTTACATCCTATTGGCCTAATCCCACTTAGAGCATTAATCAAGCTCCAAACTTGATTTTTCGTATATGGAGTCCATCTCCAACCTCATAGCTGAAAGCCATTTATTAGATTTTGAGCCTTCCATTACCTTCTTGTAAGTCCTAGGCTCATCATCTTCTACAAGGAAGAGATGTTTATCATCAGTGATGAAAAACCCATCTCGCTAGAGAGCGATTGGAGACCAGCCTAACCTACATAATGTCGGTGTTATAATAGGTTATCCCATGCTTACACTATCTTGTGTAACAGGTGTATGTATAATCAATTGATTGTTTGTTTGATCTTCTTGAGTGACTAACTCAAGATTGCTCCACTAGCTTTCACAACTATATGCTCCTTCTCGAGGAATTGAGCATTTCCGGAAACCAGGACTTTTTGTTCCTTGGGATCAAAGAAGGTAAACCCCATAGTCTCCTTAGGGTAACCTATAAACAGACACCTGTCAGACTTACCAACCAGCTTATTTGAACTCATCCTTTTTGCGTAAGCAAGACATCCCCAAACTCTTAAGTGAGAAAGAGCTTACCATACCATAATTCATATGGAGTTTAATCAACTAATTTAGAGGGTACTTTGTTTAGAATATAAACTACGCTCTCAAGTGCATAACCCTAAAAGAATCTACTGATTTTTTGTTGGCTCATCATGGATCGAACCACATCGAGTAAGGTTCAATTCCTCCTTTTTTACTATAGGGTATACTGATAAGGAGGTGTCCACTAGGATAAAGTACCATTATCCCTTAGATAATCCTGAAACTCTTAGCTTCAGTATTCACCACCCCAATCAGATCGAAGGGTCTTGATACTTTTCCCAAGCTTTTTCTCTACTTCGGTTTTGAACTTTTTAAATTTATCAAAACTCTCAAACTTATTCCTCATAAGGTACAAATAGCCATATCGCGAGTTATAGTCGATAAACGTTATTAAGTAGACGAAACTCTCATGTGTCTTAAAACTCATTGGACCACATACATCAGAGTTTATTATTTCTAAAGTATTAGTGGCATGCTGTCCCTTTCCTTTGAAAGGTTTCTTAGTCATCTTCCCCTTTAAACAAGGTTCACATGCACCATAGGATTCCCATTCCATCGGGGCTCAAGTCTCCGAATTTGTGTAACTTGGTTAAGCAAGTCTTGTTTATGTGGCCTAGAAGACAATTCCATAAGTATGAGGATTTCTCATTATCTAACCTCGATTTCTTTATAGTGTTCATATTTAGAATTTCAATTGTTGTATCTAGAACGTAATTCTATCCGTAAAAATTCCACAAGCATAAAGAATATTATCACGTTGAATTGACATTTATTTTTAAAAAATAAAATTTCATATCCTTCTGTTGCTAAAAGTGCAACAGAAATAATATTCTTAGTGATAAAAGGAATATAATAACTATTGTTCAAAACTAAATTTAGGCCACTAGGAAAATGAAGGCTATAAGTCCTTACAGCTGTTGCAGTATACCGTGCTTCGTTTCCCACTCTTAGGTCCATTTCCCTCTTTGCAACCCTCCTACTATTCTGCAATCCCTACACATAAGTACAGATATGAGTACCACAACCAGTATCTAATACCCAAGTGGACTCATAGGGAACTATAGAGAAACCCTCTGTTATTAACATAACTCCATATGGTTAAGCCATAGCTATTATCATCCGATGAGCTTGTTTTATAAGAAACATTTTCCTTCTTCAACTCTAACTTCCTCATGAGCTTTCTCTTAACTTTTAAACCTTTGAGTTTCTTCAACTTAAGGTCCTTAGCATTGGCTTACTCTTTAAGTGTAATTCTTAAATCAATCTCATAAATTTTGAGCAAGTCCACGAGTTGGGTTAAGTTACAGTTTGGAAAACACTCCTTAAGCATCCTTTTGAAGGAATCATATTTATTGGGTAATACCCTCAACACCATTTCCCTCAAAGACTACTCATTGTACTCAACTCCCAATTCTCTTAATTTCTTTGAGTTGTCATATATGTTAATGACCAACTGTGCCACTGAGGTATCTCCCCGTAGTTAGTTGTGGATCAGTTTAGCGTCTAAACTTTCCACTAACTTGAGACGGTGAATCATTGTTGCGAGATCCAACCCTTTGTTCACATGTGTGTACTTTTAGAGCATATGGTCTAACATAAGTTTTGCGATAAACTCACAGTTTCCCTTATGCTCCTCATAATTATTCATCTCACATGCAAAAGCATTCTTGCCGAGGTGTTTGGGACTAGGATCAGTCAAAACGTAATCTAGGTAGTAGTTCTTAAGAACTCCTCTAATAGTCTCAAACCACTCATAGAAGTTATAAACATCATATTTTATGTCAACAAGAGGACCGATGTCAATACGAGTGTTTTTATTAGTGATCATATTCAACCTTGATATAAGATAGAATTTGTTTAGACATTAGTATATATACATACACTTAATTTAATGTCTTTAATTAAACACATAATTCATATTATTTTCTGGACATTTAAATATCCCCTTCCATTCAAATTCAAGAAATTTGGTCTAACCAATTTCCCTTAGTAGGTAGCATCCATAGCCACTCATCATGACCCCCAATATCGTAGGTCAATCCACAACAAGATAACCATGGTTGCAACCCATCCATTTGCATCTCTTACAATTGCTAATCCATTTGAGTTCTCTTTGTCGAGACATGTGTACCCAATTGTACGACTCCTCAAATGTGTCTCCGATTTGGCACTAGCTCCAATAATATGGACAACTAACCAATTTTGGTTAAGGTGCTAACCCCATCTAGTCTCATGACCAAACACATGTTAAGAGAAGGCATGTTTTACATGTGCTTACACCGTTAATAAGGTTTGAATCATGACTTATGATAGGAAGACAATCTACCACCTTAATATTATTGTAGGGATTTTATTTGTACCGCTAGTCTCGCCCTAGTCTAGGTCTTATACAATGGATATGATTATGAAATAATAATTCCTGGCTATTAAGAATTATTAACTCTAAGAGAACATGCTCTGGACTAGTATATCATAATCATTCCATTATCCCAAGGCTCCACATAGCATGCAAAACAAACAAGGTCCATGTTTAAGTCATTGCGCCTGCATCTGTAAGTTTTAATTTAACAACTTAAACACATCTGTAAAACCATATGCAGAATCTAATTCCCATACTAGAAATCGACTAAGCCATAAAAATCCCTTGGGTACTCTTGAATCTAATACCGATGGAGATTTCCAAGTAGGAGAGGCCCCCTTAAAGTGAATGAGAAGCCAAGTCCAATCCTTGCCAAAATAACCATGGGCACTTTAATTCGTTGTACCATAGACAACTATGATTTAATGATTTCGTTATTTAATTGAGTGAAGTACGGGATAACCCTTGATTAAAGCATTTACACATGTGGTAAAATATTCCTAATTTATATGATAATCACCTAGACTAAGTTTGAGCAAAACCCTAATCTAGTTATCACATCAGTTTCTATGACAGGAATTGAAACCTAAGTCATGCATAACATACTTAATCAATTCATAGAAAATCACATTTTAACATATTATTATCAATCATGCATAGCTTAAGGTAGGCTCTGATACCATTGCTGGTTAATCACGACAATTATTGAAAATGCAAGATAGTAAGGTGGAATTTCAAAACTAAAAACTAACCCAAAGGATCTCTTAAGCGTGCCATGATTAATATAATCTAAGTTAAAATGTTTCATAGATGCTTTTAGGTTTATAAAGCTTATAAAAGAAACCTAGCATCTAAGATAGGGCATTGCTAGTTGATGCGTGCTTTCTCCTTTTTGGTAGTGATGTTCCCTTTGAGTAATTTGGTAGAATTTTGTTAGCATGAGCTCCCAAACTACGAGAGCCTCTACGATTGATCCAGACGGATCTTCACCGACCAAAACCTTATTGAGGAAGAACACGTTAGTAAACTGCAATTGCTAGACTGCTCAAAGACCAACCCAAAAATAAACTAAGAAGGATAAAATTTTAGAAAGAGCCTTCAAAGAATTCTTCAATTTTTTAGAGAAACTCGGGAAGGATCTCGAACAACAAAAGAAAAAGAGAATGTCGAACTCAGAGAGAAAAGCTAAGCTTAAGTATTTTATAGTATGAATAAAGAGAGGAGCTGGAGGCCTATATATACGGAAAAGGGGGAGTGTTAGACTCCCCCTCAATAACTATACGGGATAGGAATATTCCCATCCCATATAATCGGGTTAGGCGCACAGGTCATGGTGACCCTCGGGCTAACTCACACGTGCATTACAAGGCAAGCCCAAGCTTGCGGCCTGAGCAATCTCTTCCATGAGCCTGCTAGCGTGCATGGACTTGTCCCATGCGCTAGCGGCCCAGGAGCTTTTCATCTCACTGGGCAGCCAGACAGGCCCCACTTCGAAAAACTCATTTCAAGCCCACTCGTAATGGGAAAAATTCCCTTGCTTACTCTTTGTAATTATTCCCTATTGTTAGTCCTATAGACGGCTTGTAAATAATCACAGAGGGGGGTTGAATGAGAATCTTGGTTACTTTTAAAGGTTTACGAAATTCTATTTTACCAAATTAAGTTTTTATATGTGTGTTGAGTTACGATATAAAAACTGAGTAAACTGCTTAGCTTCGCTGGAACAGTTTATCCACAATCCACTCCTGAGTGCTTCACTCGGCAAAGATTGGTTTTTCAAGCAAAAAATAAATAACAGAAGAGAGATGATGAATGAGCAGAACGAAGTAAAAGCTACAAGCGTAAGTTTAGGACTTCAACACTTGAATTTTTATCCTAGTTCGGCCCCAAGGATACCTCCAATCCCCGGATACCTTTTCTGAGCTTTAATCCACTAGTTTCCATTCCTTACTTAGGTGGAGTAGGTTACAGTGGGTTGACATAGTTTTATAGAAAGTATCTTCCTTCCTAACTACCGCTCAACTTAGTTTTGGTACCCTTCCCAAACTGACACTTAGATTTGAATGAAAAGATTGTGAACTAAATTCAACTTATAGAAATGTTGAATCCTTACAATGTTAAATCTAAGTAATTCTCTCTATTATAAATAGATTAGGAATTGATGTTTGGTGATTGCTTGAGTTTGGAATTTCTTGAAGCTGGGAGTAATTTTGTAGAGTTTCAGATCTATAAGAAATTCAAGGTGATTTACCAAGTTTGAACATTTGCTTCAGTCTTCTATTTATAGTTGAAGCTTTGAGAAGTATTCGTTGCAAAATTTTAAAGGTCGCTGATCTTCAATTTCTCTTCTCTTCATATCTTTCAAATCTTCCTATTGGAGACAGATTCTAGGATGTTTAGAGATAAAAATTTGAACATTGAGGCATGATAAAATTTTCAGTTGAGAGAGGTGCATGATATTGCATGTGGAATCTTCAGATTGATTGAATTGCTGACATTGGCATAGGCGTGCGAAGACACTCGAAAATGGCACTTGTCAAATGATTTCTTTTATCTTGGACTTTAGTGAGGGAATCCTGACATTCTGTACCGACACCTTTTGTCTTGTGAGGACCACTAGAAATCTTCCTTAATTTCAGTGCTATTATTCTTGAAAAATATCTAAGGAATATTCCATTTCTTATAGAATTTGTTAAAGGCACATGTTTCATTCATTGTCATAGAAAAAAGCCTTTTAATTAAAAGATAACTCAACACAGCTAAATTGATATGCTACTAAACTACGTAGTACTTAGCACAAATTTAGCTTTTCCTACTTTAAGCCATAACTTAATTAATTACTCAGCAAAAGTGAATTGTTTTCCCTTAAACAAACTCTAGTCATCTTCATTAATTAAGAGTATACTTAGTACTCAATTAATTTCACTAACCTAGACAGTTTGCAATTTCCAAAACATTAAAGTACTGTAAGGTACTATTAACTTGGGTTCTACAATCTCCTCCCATTTTGGATAGATGGAAAACTAGGTAGAAGAAGAAGTTAATTGAATAAGTAGTTTAATGATATCAAGAATACCTGAAAGTGATGTCAGACTCCCGTATATTGAGTGACTTCCCTTAATCAACTTGAACTCCCCATATTGAGTGAGTCTTCTTTAAGTAGCTCAGCTCCCCATACTTAGAGGATTTCTCTTCACTTGGGGACTTTGTCTTACTTCAGCTTTTCTTCAGAATTGGTCTCTAGTATGAGTTCTTGCATAAGATTTTCAATATATAGTAGAAACATACATACATCATAAAATTAAAGTTAAGAAGATTTTAACTTGAGGTGCGAACTTGTAACTTTTTATTAATAGCAAAAATGGCTTAGTTCGTACATTATTTATGTCCTGATCTAGGATTACAAATTGAAGCCCTATTACAAGTTCTTAAAAACAAATACAAGGAATATGGTCTATTATACTTTTTATGAATAGAAGAGGAAGAACCATTAGTCTTGTCTTAGTTGGATTTTGGATGTTTTTGCTGAGGAGGCTTGTGATGGAATGGTTGCCTTAGAAGAGATCCATTATTAAGATTCACCGTTTAGAGAGCATCTTTAGCTACCTTCTCCGTCTTTGCTATCTGACCTTGCACAATTTGTTCAAGGAAGGTATTAAAGTCATTGAGGGTAGCCTTGAAGTTCTCTTATTGGCCTATGATCTGCTGAGATATCTCTTTCTCTAGTTGCGCTTTGCCTTTAGTGGCAAGAAAATCTTGATCATTAAGCTCACTAAGAAGAAGATGATGACATCTGTAGAGGTGCACAGTCTAGTCAAATCCTTGACACATGAACTGTTGAAAACATTGAAGAAGGCCTAAAAAATCTATTGCTATCAATGCTTTCTTCAGTTGCGCTTCAATAACTAGGACCTTGTGACTTATTAAGGATATACTATTTGTTGTGTAATCAAAGTCCTTAGTGTCTAGCTCGCCCATCTTCAGTAGATTCTCAACTTTCTTCTATATGTCTTCCACTTTGAGCTTAATGACATTCAGCTTTGAGTGAATAATCATGCTAGTCTCAAGATAAAGCAATTCTGTCAGGCAAACTTGGAGTCGGCATGTTTGGAAAAATCTTCCCCATAGCAGTCACAAGGAACTTCTACGAGGAGGAGACTTTCTCGGTTATGTGATCATTGACCTCGTGCTGAATGGTGTCCATTTAGGTGTGCAAAAAGTCAAGATTTATGACAGGGGCCTTATCCATTGTTTAAGAGATAGACTTCAGCAACTTTACCATGTCATCCTACTTATTGTCATGGAGAAGCAAGAACTTTGACTATGCTTCAACTAGCTTTGCAATACCATGGTCGATATCTTTGGTTGCTTCCACCACTTTAAAGACATTCTCGATCTTGTGATCGGTCAATCTCTTTATATTTGCTACTCCTCACCTAGTTTATGGACTTGTGTCACTTGAGTATCCAATTTGGTACTCAAGAGACTTAGCTTCTTAGTAGCAGCATCTACACAACCCTTTATCTTTCTTGCAATAACATTAGCCATTGCAGTAGACGTTGGGATAAAAGTGATTGCTGCCCCAAGCTAGGCTATAGAATCTGTTAACCTTGTGAGTAGCAAGGCCATCTTATCAACCAAACTTTTGGTACTCTCTTTTGCCAAATGATTTCGAATAGCTAACAAGCTACCCTGGATCCTTTCAAACTCTTCAATGTATTGAGATTCATTGGGCACACTTGTGTGCTGTTTGAACTCAAGCAATTTTACCTTTGGACTAGAAGATAAGTCCGTCAATTCATGAGGTAGTAGCACTTGGCTTATTGCTCCATCTAGCTTAGCGATCGTCTTGAGCGTAGGGAATTTCTTCCGAGATAACTCTCTGATCTCCGCCGAGAAATATGCATTAACCAAATCCTTACATATTTGCTCTCTACTCGGTTCAGATGCTTCCCGGGCTGTAAATTTTACCTCAGTTGTTTGACCACTTGCTTTTCCCTGCTGAGCGTAGTTCTCAGCATTGGGAAATTCCCTAACTAGAGGGATTAAGGGGGTAGAGGATGGGTTTGAAGAAGAGGGTGGTTCAGAAGTTTGTACATTTGAAGAAAGTTTAGGGATGGTTTGGTTAAGCGCAATAGAAGGTATAATGGATGTACAAGGAAGGGTTTGTGATCGAGAATTTATAGGGGAAGAATGAGAAGAAGGGTTATTTACCGGAGAATGACTCGGAGAAAATGATTCATGGCTTTTTGTGGGAGAAGAAATGTGAATAGGTGAGTTTAGGGTATTGGTGGGTGAAGAAGGGATTTGGATAGGAGAATTTACACTGTTAGGAGGAGGAGAATTGATAGTTGGTTTTTAAGAATCTAAAAGAGTAGAAAGTAAGGGAATAGAGGGATTTATAAGAGAAGAAGTGGTTTTGGGATTTATAGAAGAAGAGGGGGTAGGGACTTTAGGAACCTCTGGGTTAGCTATTTGACCCAAGGATGGGTCAGCTTGAGGTTGCCTATGCTGAGTTGAGGATTCATCAACATGAGTGAAAGAAGGTGTGTGGATGTTGGGCTCCTGAGGATCAGATTCTTTAAGAATGAGGGAGAGGGTGTCTCCAACATCCTCCTTGCTGCTCACCACCTGCACGTTGCATTGCAGGGGCCTACTAGTGGCAGAACGCTTGTGCTGGATGCCCTTAACTTTGGAAAATGCACCCATGAACTTCACCCACAATGTTAAGACTCAGAGTGTCCTCTTCTCTTGACTTCTTAGCCTCACCTTGCTACTTTGATTCCTCAGAAAACACCATTTTTCACTTTCTTTGGCGCAAGGACTCATTGGCAACAGCCACATCTTTAGTTTCCTCCACCTTCTGCGCAGCTTAGCATTTGGCGTCCACTTCTCTTCGGGTGCGGGTCTTGGCCTTCATTTACCTTCTTTGTCTTTGAGTCTAAGTAGTGGCCTCATCGGTTTTGATTTAGCATGGCTATTCCCCTTAGCCTTGGAGGAAGCAACCTTCTACTTGGGAGAGGAGGTGGTGCTGACTTTCTCTAGTATGTTTGATATGGGAACCTTGTTAGAGTCATCGCTATCATTGAAGTCCACAATGAATCCATCTTCATCCTCCTTCAGGATGTCTACATGCAATACTATCGGTAAATACTTACATTATCGCTTTTGTTGTGCTTTGTTGTATCTAGCGTGCACCTGATTGTGAACCACTCTGAAATGCGCCATTTGAAATCACTTCTTTACTAGCAGCATTGTTTAATCGGACTCCCCCAAAAACTGAGCCAAGTCCACTTTCACTGTCCTCATTAGTTCAGTAATGAAGTAACCATAGTGATAGATGGTAGTCAACTTGGTCAGATGATGAAGAATCATCACTGGCTCATTTAGCTTTTTACCCTCTACCATATGGTAGAACACACAACTCTCAAAATAGGTGCAGCTAGTCATCGAGCCTGTTTTAGGTAGCAGTAACTTCCCCACAAGCTTGTGGCACATCCCCGCGATCTAACTCATGATGCTTGTTGCTGTCTCTCTAAAAAAATAATTAGCAAGGATCTCCCAATCCTCTGAATGACAACAACATCTTTGTTGCTGGTCCTTCTTATCTGAGTGCCCTTGTTGGTTATGTTTAGGACACTTCCTATCAGCCTTGCGCAAATGAGGGTGCATTTTCCCCCAAAATCCATCATTAAGACATCATCAAATCCCTATATGGTGTAGAGATTTGAGTAGAATGCCCTAATGAGCCTTGTGATAGCAGGACCCTCCAAGTTCAGAAAAGAACTCAGGTACTGTTGCTTGATGATATGATTCATGGTTTTGTTGTGCAATAAACCTTCATAGTCTACCTCATACACTCGACCGAAGTCTAAGTTATCAGCCCACTCCACTCTAGTGAAGTAGGTTCACTCTTGAAGGGTGAGCTTCTTAGTCTTCCCTTCAGTATTAACAATAATTTTCATGGTGTTGGTGTTCTTAAGTTTGAAAGTAGTGCGGGTAATCATCATTTGAGAGATTGAAGGAAAGGGTTTGAAAGAAGAAGAGAATTAGGGATTCTAGGGTTTGAATGCTTTGAGATTGAAAAAGCAAGTAATATTTATCTCTTCAACTATTCACCTTATATAGACTTTAATAACTATATGGGGCACATGGCACTTCAGCAGCTCAAGATGGGAATGAACGCTAAGATCTGAGTGATATCAACCGCCTTAGTAAAATGGAGAGTTTTGAGGAAAATGATTCCTATTCAAATGCACATCTTTTTGAAATCCTGGAAATTTAAAAATTAACCATGAACTGTCCCTCATGTCATTTCATTGAAAAATTGACAGTGTTAGCCACATGTCTCTTCAAGACATACTCTCCAACACTTAGCCAAAATTTTGAGAATTTTTTCTTCCTTCTAGTTCATCGTGGATTAGCCATTAAAATTTTGAGAATTTTTGCTTCTTTCTAGTTCATCATGGATTAGCCATTCTATTTAACTACCTCAGCACATAGAACTGCTCTTTTGGTAATGGCTTGGTGAAGATATCAATGCGCTATTCCTCAAAAGGAAGATATTCTAACTTGACATCTCCTCGTAGCACATGATCCCTAATGAAGTGATGTCTAATGTTGACATGCTTCATCTTGCCATGCAGAACTGGATTTTTGGATAGTTCAATTGCACTCTTATTATCACCATAACTTTGAGACAACTTGACTTTGTACCATAATCTTCCAATTATTGCTTAAACTATACCAAGAGACAAGACATTCTCTAAGGAAATGACATCCTCCTATTTTACTTTTCCTATCGAGCTTGTCTCTACCATAATCAACATCTGTGAATCCCCTAGGAGTGAAATCTGAACTATTAGGATACCACAGACCTACTTCAATTAAACCTTGCAAGTACCTGAGAATTCTCTTAACAGTTGTTAAGTGAGATTGTCTAGGATCATCTTGATAACAAGTACAGTAGCACATAGCAAACTATATGTCTGGCCTACTAGTAGTGAGATAAAGAAGAGAACCAATAATCTCTTTGTAGAACTTGCTCTCCATAGGTTTTCTAGCTTCATCTTTACTCAGGATAGTATCATTGGCCATGGGAGTGGACATTGGCTTCAAATGCTCCATATCAAATTTCTTCAAGACTTTTGGAGCATACTTAGCCTGACTGATGAAAATTCCATCTTTAGTTTGCTTGATTTCAAGACCAAGAAAGAAATTGAGCTCTCCCATTATAGATATTTCGAACTCGCTCTTCATCTTCTTGCTGAACTCCTTGCATAGCTTCTCATCTGTTGCTCCAAATATGATATCATCAACATATATTTGGACTAGAAACACATCTTCCATTCTTCACCTAATAAATAGAGTTGTATCTGCTTTTCCTCTTTCATAGCCTTTATTGATCAAGAAATTGGTTAGCCCTAAGCTCTAGGAGCTTGCTTCAATCCATAGAGAGCTTTCTTCAGTTTCAAGATATGCTCAGGATTCTTCGGATCTTCAAAGCTTGGAGGCTAGTGAACATAGACTTCTTCTTGAATGAATCCACTCAAGAATGCGCTCTTAACATCCATTTGAAACAATTTGAAGTTCATATGAGATGGGAAAGCACACAGGATTCGAATTGCTTCTAATCAGACTAAAGGAGCATAATTCTCATCATAGTCGATTCCTTCTTACTGATTTTAGCTTCGCACAACAAACCTAGCTTTGTTCTTGACAACAGGGCCATCTTCATCTAGCTTGTTCTTGAAAACCCATTTTGTTCCAATAATTGATTTCCCTTTCATCTTCGGATTTAAATCCCAAACATCATTGCACTTGAACTGATCCAACTCCTCTTGCATTATGATCATCCAATAATCATCTCCTTCTGCATCTTCAAACTTCTCAGGTTTGATCAATGAAATGAAGGCTGGATGACTCATCATTCTGTTGAGCTAACCTCGGGTCATCACTGGATTATGAACATCATCAACTATGATGTCTAGCAGATGGTTGCAATGAACTCTAATCTCTCTCAGAAGTCTCGAATCAACTGTTGGAGGATCAATAATAGGATGCTAAGGTAGAGGTTGATCTTCTCCATCGTTGAAGTTGATAGAAAGAGCCTCATCATCATCTTTGGCTTCCTCAGCTTTGGATTCTTATGCTGGGTAGGCCAGCATAGAGAGTGGCATACTGAGTGGATTTTCTTGCTGGGGTTCTCCTTCGTCTTCATCAA
Organism: Euphorbia schlechtendalii; assembly: GCA_949673415.1. Classification (NCBI taxonomy): domain Eukaryota; kingdom Viridiplantae; phylum Streptophyta; class Magnoliopsida; order Malpighiales; family Euphorbiaceae; genus Euphorbia; species Euphorbia schlechtendalii. The sequence goes on from CATIWQ010305171.1 coordinate 17,376, forward strand.
ATGAACGTCTTTCTCCATTGTTAGTTTCATTGAAATCCAAATGCAGAGACTCCTCTAGCAAGCCGGTTCTTTTGACATATATTCTATATTCCCCGTTGTTAGTTGAGTATCCCAAAAAGATACCTTCATCAGATATAGGATCAAACTTACCTAATTGCTCCTTGGTGTTAAGAATAAAGCACCTACAACCAAATGATTTGAGATGACCAATCTTAGGCTTGTGCCCTCGCCAAAGCTCATAGGGTGTTTTCTCAAAAAATTGGGCGTATTAAAACCTGATTCAAGATATAACAAGCTATGTGAAAAGTGTACTATTACACTTACTATCATATCAATTTTACACACTAAATGCTATAGTTTAAGTCATTTTTATACTTCATATAAAATATTTCACATGGTATGTAGTTGTTATTTATGCAAATGCAGATACTAGGTAAATCTTGGGAGTAAAATGATATAAAGTGGAATTCTATGAAAAAAGATTGAAAAAGGCGTAAAAAGATGGGTGGAACTTAAAGATTTGGCTTAGGATTGAAGCTGTCAAAGATTAGTGAAGTTACAAGGAGAATTCTGAAGAAAAATGCAATTCATGATCGCGATAATAATTCACGGTCTTGACTTGGATGGTTTTCTGGTTTAATCTTCTTAACTACGAACCACCAGATAAGAATAATCAACCACCATCAACCGCCATCAACTACCAATGAATAGACACCTATCAGAAATCAACCAATCATGAAAAGGTGTCTATCCATTGTGGATTAGATTGAAGCTTCTCAACCAATCACATTGAAGTGATGCAATCATTCACCAATAGACACAACTCTTCTTATGGATAGAAGCAACCCTTCGAACTCTATAAATAGGGCTCCAAACCTTACAATTTCGTGCAGCAAGTGGTGCATTAGAGTGCATGAGTGAGATATAGTGTGTTTATAGATAGAGAATTCGCTACATTTACAAGTGTTAGCGAGAAAATGTTTAAGTGATTAGAATCCTTGTTTTGACCACTAGATTTCTCTATATTCTTGAGCGATTGTTGTATAAGTGTACTTGCAAATCACTTATCAATAAAAGTTTTCGTTCTTCAATATTCATTTGTTCGATATTGGCAAAGAATAACATCGTAGTGGAGATTCTGTACGGGCTGAGACTGAATTCAAAGCATACGCATGAATTGTGGGAATTGACAACTCCCATTAAAGAGTGGATAGGGTTTGATCAACTTTAGCTTTCACTTACATACCTTACAACTTTGTTTTGCTTTCTACTTATACTTTCTATTTCGAAGTTTATGATATGTCTATGTGTCATAATGTGTATTTCGTGTTGAGTCTATTATTTAATCAAGTTATATGCTTTTGAGTTAACTTTAAGAGTAGTTTCGAGGTTAACAAGATTGTGTATAATCATTGGATCTGTGATATAACGTTGTTTAGTGAGCCAACATTTTTGGAATGGTAACTTGCTAAACGTGGCTATGTGAGAGCAACCCGTACTAAGCATAGTATTGACGTTGTCCAGGTTTATATAATTGTCTTAATTCATTTGTGCTAGGTTTAGAAAAGTTATTTCATGTGTTGCTCTGCAGCAAATAATTGAACATCTGGGTATTTTGAACCGAGTTTGTTAGATTAGTTTAGTGAATCGTAACATCTTTGTTGAACTTGCATGTTCTCTCAGCTATCCTTATTTCGTAGGGAAAATCTATATATTTAGATTCTCCAATCTTTCATATCTATATTAACTCATTCTTCATTCTAACCCTCCTATCCAAAATATCAATATATTTTATTTTCTTTCTTTTGTCTTCCTTGTTGATCTTTAGAGCTAGTCCTTCCCTGTGGGATCGATATCTTTTAAAATTACATCGCAACTGTATAGTTGCAGTTATCATCCTTTTTCTATTTCATAAGAGGTACAGACAACACCTATACTTTACATGAACAAGTTTTTGGCACCATTAATATATAGCCAAACTCTTTGCTAAAAAGTTATTAAACTTATCACCTACTCTAATCCGTAACTTAATTAATTACTCAGCAAAACTAAGTTGTTTTCCCTTAAAAAAGCTCTAGTCAGCTTCATAAATTAAGAGTATACTTAGTGCTCAATTAATTTCACTAACCTAGACAATTTGCTATTTCCAATACATTAAAGTACTATGAGGCACTAATAACTTGGGTTCTACATTTTCTAGCAACGATCTCCTAAATTAGATGGTACTTTCTAAGTACGTGTCTGTTTCTCTGATGAGATCGTGGTTCCTTTACTAGAGCAATAGCCCCATTATTATCATAATATACCACTATTAGATAGACAATGTTAGACACCATGTCGAGATCACCAATAAATCTCTTAAGCCAAATAACTTGCTTATCTTCTTCAAAACTAGCTATATACTCAGATTCAATGGTTGAATCAGCAGTTGTATCTTGTTTGAAACTTTTCCAAAAAAATACCCCTCCATTTAACATAAATACGTAACATGACTGTGACTTGTTATCGTCCTTTTCAGATTGAAAATTCACAATAGTGTATCCCTTATCACTTTCTCCATAAACTAAAAACATATCCTTAATCCTTTGTAAGTACTTGAGGATAGTTTTGATGGCCATCCAATGCTTCTCACCTAGATTAGATTTATATCAGCTCGTAAAGCTCAAGGCATGTGAGACATCTTGAGATGTAAAGCCTTCAGGTAATATCATATATACATCTCGATCAAGGTTCCCATTACAAAACGTAGTTTTCATATCCATCTGTCATATCTCATAATCATAATGAACAGCAATGGCAAGGAGTATCCTGATAGACTTTAGCATGGCTATTGATGAAAAGGTTTCATCATAGTCAATTAATGTTTCCTTTTAACTATAACCCTTTGCAACCAGCCTTACTTTATAGGTAATTACATTACCATCCATGTTTGTTTTCTCCTTGAAAACACACATGCATCATATGATCTTAATCCCAATTGGAGAATATATCAAGTTCAAGATTTGATCTTCATACAATATGGAGTCCCACTCTTACTTCCTGGTTGTAAACCAATTCTCCAACTCTGAGCCTTCCATTACCTCTTTGTAAGTCTTGGGCTATATATAAGGAAGATGTGTTTATCATTAGTGATGAAATAACCGTATCTCTCGGGAGCGATTGGAGCCCGACCTGACCTACGCAATGTCTGTGTTATAATAGGTTATTCCATGCTTACACTATCTTGTGTAATAGGTGTAGGATCAATTAGTTGATTGTCTATTTGATCTTCCTGAGCACCCAGCTCAAGATTTCTCCCACTAGCTTTTGCAAGTATGTGTTCCTTCTAGAGGTACTGAACATTCCTAGAAACAAGTACTTTTTATTTCTTAGGATCGTAAAAGGTATAGCCCAAAGTCTCATTAGGGTAACCTACAAATAGACACCTGTTAAACTTAGTGCCTAGCTTATCTAAACTTATCCTCTTTATGTAAGTAGGACATCCCCAAACTCTCAAGTGAGTAAGAGTTGGTTTCTTACCATACCATATTTCGTACGATGTTTAATTAAATGATTTTAAGGGCACATTATTTAGAAAATAAACTACGCTCTCAAGTGCATAACTTTAAAAGGATATGTTGAGTTCTACTTATCTCATCATAGATTGAACCATATCAAGAATCTATTCCTCCTTTCTAACACTCCATTATGCTGGGATGTATAAGGAGGTGTCCATTGGGATAAAATACAATTATCCCTTCAATAATCCTGAAACTATTGGCTTAAGTATTCACTACCTTAATCAGATCAAAGGGTCTTGATACTTTTCCCAAGCTGTTTCTCTACTTTAGTTTTAAACTCTTTGAATTTCTCAAAACTTTCAAACTTGTGCCTCATAAGGTAAAGATAACCATACCGTGAGTAATCATCGATAAAATTTATGAAGTAAACCAAAACCTCATGTGCCTTAAAACTCATTAAACCACATACATCGGAATGTATGATTTCCAAAGTACTCATATCACATTGACCCTTTCCTTTGAAAGGATTCTTTGTCAACTTTCTCTTTAAACAAGGTTCGCAAGCCCCATAGGATTCCCATTCCATTTCCACATTTGTGTAACTTAGTTAATCGAGTCTGATTTATATGGCCTATATAACAATACTAAAAAGATTTCTCATTATCTATCTTGATTTCTTAGCAATATTCATATTTAGAATTTCAGTTTTAGTATCTAGATAATAAATGCCATTCAAACACATTCCACAAGCATAAAGAATATTATTACACTAAATTTGACAATCATTATTGAAAAATAAAATCACAAATCCTTCTATTTCTAAACATGAAACAGAAGTAATATTGTTAATAATGGTAGGAATGTAATAACAATTGTTCAAAACTAAAGCAAGGTCACTAGGAAAATGAAAGCTATATGTCCCTACCGCTATTGCAGCAACCTATGCTCCATTTCCAACTCTTAGGTTCATTTCCCTCTTTGCAAGCCTCCTACTATTCCGTAACCCCTTCATAGAAATACAGATATGAGTACCACAACTAGTATCGAATATCCATGTAGACTTATAAAGAATTATAGAGAAACTCTCTATCATGAACATACCTGAAGTAGATGCCTCACTTGGTTTCTTCTTCACTTGTTCAATAATCTAAACCTTGCAATCCTTCTTATAGTGGCCTGATTCTCCATAAGGAATGTAGACATTTGCAGTTCCTTTTTTACTTTTTCACTTCTTATAGATTTTCTTCTTGGTACTCAAACCCTATCCAAAATAGGACCCACCCCTGGAAGGTTTGCTTTTCTCAACCAAAAGTAAAGCTTTTAGATCTTTTCGAATCTTAGGTTCTACTATTTTCATCATGTTGACCAACATGGGTAGTGTAGCATCAATCTTGTTCATAAAATAATTAGTTATAAACTGTGAGTAAATATCAGTTAATGAAGCAAGAAGGAGATCCACACATAATTCGTGATCCATCACAAAGCCTAGTCGAGTCAACTTCTCTATATAATCCAATAGTTTAAGAGCATGCTGAGGTGTTGATGTGCAAGCCTGCATCTTCATTGTGAATAAGAGTTTTGATGTATCAACTCTCTCAGAACTGGCCTACTCTGAAAAGAGCTCCCGAAGATGGAGAATCATGGTGTCTACGTCCATACTCTCATGTTGTTTTTTAAGCTCAGAATTCATGGTTACCAACATTATGCGTGCATCTATTTCATGATCTTTCTATGCTTCTCCCATGCCTCATGTTCATTGGCATCAGCATCAGGTTCATCAAGGAGGGGCTTATTTAAAACATAATCTATCCTTTCGGTTAGGAGGACTATCCTCACCACCCTGAACCAATCAGAAAATTTCAAACCATCTAATTTGTTGTCAAGAATTGAGAGAAGGTTTATGTTTGGTTCATTATTCAACCTAGATATAAGATAGAAATTGCTCTGACATTAGTATATGTACATGCATTTAATATAAGGTATTTAATTAAACACATATTTCCTACTGTTTTATCGACATTCAAATAGCCCTTTCTATAAAATTTGGGAAAACCTAGTCAAACCAATTTTCCTTAATAGGTAGCATCCATAGCCACTCATCATAACCCCCGCTATAGCAGGTCAAGCCATAATAGACAACCATGGTTGGAACTTGTCCATTTCCATTCTATGCAATTGCTAGTCTATTTGAACTCTCTTTCTTGAGACATGCATACCCAATTGTGCAACTCCTCAAATATGCCTCCAATTTAACATTAGCTCGAATGATATGGACAACTAACCCATTTTGGTTAAGACTTTAACCCCATCTAGTCTCATAACCAAACACATGTTAAGGGGTATCATGTTGTACATGTCTTTATATCTGTTAACAAGGTTCATATCATGACTTATGACAGGAACACCATTTACCACCTTAATATTGTTGTAGGAATTTTATTGGTGCAACTAGTTTCGCCCTAGTCTAGGACTTAACGATGGATATGATTATGATAATAATAATTATGGGATATTTGGAATTATTAATCTAAGGAATCGTGCTCAAGACTGGTACATCATAATCATTCCATTATGCCAAGACTCCACATAACATGCAAAACAAACAAGGTCTATGTTTAAGTTCTTGCACCTATGTCTATAAGTGTTAATCTAACAACTTAAACCACGACTGTAAAACCATATGCAGAATCCAATTCCCATATTAGAAATAGAATAAATCATAAAAGTCTCTTAGGTACGCCTGAACATAATACCGATGGAGATTTTCATGTAGGAGAGGACCTCTTAAAGTAAATGAGAAGCCAAGGCCAATCATTGCCAAAATAACTGTGGAAATTTCGATTCTTTGTACCATAGACAATTTTGTTTAAAAAATTTTAGTTTTTAATCGAGTGAAGCATTGGATGACCCTCAATTTAGAGCATTTAAATGTGTAGTAAAACATTTTTAATTTATATGATAATCACCTAGACTAAGTTTGAGAAAAACCTTAATCTAATTATCACATCATTTTCAATAACAAGATTTAAAACCTAAGTCATGCCTAACACACTTTAATCAATTCAGAAAAAATCTCATTTCAACATATTATCATCAATCATGCATAGCATAAGATAGGCTCTGATACTACTGTTGGTTAATTAAAGCAGTTAATGAACATGTGAAGTTGCACGATGGAATTTTAAAACTTAAGATTAACTCTAAAAGATCTCTAAAGCATGGCGTGATTGACATAACCTCAATTGAAGAGTTCCTTAGAAGAGTATAGGTTTATAAAACTTAATAAAAGAAACCTAGCATCTAGGTTTAGAGCATTAATAGTTAATACGTGCCTTCCTTTATCGTAGGGCATCGATCCCTTAGAATAACTCGGACAACACTCCATTAGAACAAGCCTCTAAACTAGGATGACCTCTATGAAAAGTCCACACGAACCCCACCTACCAAAACCTCACATAGAGGGAGAACTGGTTGGTTAACAAGAAGCTGTAAGACCGCTCGTAAAAAACCTGAAAATATATCTAAGAAGACTCTTTCTAAAATAGGAATAAGCCTTCAAAAGAATTCTTGCAAAACTGGAGAAACTTTTGGAGGATCTCGCAAAAAAATCATGATGAAAAGGAGTCAAAACTCAGAAGGAAGGCTGAGCTGAAGTGAGAAACCAACGAGTGGAAGGGGGTTATTTATAGCGCAAGGGGAGCAAAATGTTCCCCTTGAAAAACAATGTGGATTGATGGCACAAATCCCACATGGGCTTACAAGCCCGTGCGAGCTACTCTACGAGAATCTCACGGAGCAGCTTATCGCGCAAGGTGATCTCTACATGGACTTGCTTTGCCTGCAGCACGGGCTTGCAAGAAACCTTGCAAGCTCACATGTGGCAGGCCTCACAGGCCTCTACTAGCGCTTTCAAGGCCTACTTGCAGGCTTTCCTTCAAGCGTTTCCAAGGAGCGCTTGTAAGCTCGCAAGTGCTTGCACAGTCTTACCTCGTAAACCCTTGCGAGATTTCTTGCAAAACACACTCGTAGTATTCTAGTTCGGTTAAACCTTTCCCCTTCTTTCTCATTATACTCATCCGACCAAAATTAGTCCATCCAAAATGAGTTTGACTCTCCCTTTTATTCTCGGTATATAACCCGCCTATAAGTTGTTTATTTAGTCCGATGAAGGCCCAATGTGTGTAACCTCATAGGATCACGAAGTATAGAGCCTCTAGAGGTTAATCCTGAGCTTGGCTTCCCATCCAAGAACCTATAAGCTTAGTGTTCTAGATAAATTTGGAATTCGATAACTCTAAACAATCAAATGAATAATCAGGAAAAGGCATATGATTCCCCGATACTCAGAATGTGAAGTTCCTATGACTTTATTTGATTCTACAATAGTAACTAATGCAATACACTCCTTCCATCAGGTTAGGTACCATCTAGTTTAGTGAGCTTAAATTAAGTGTTAGCTCATGTAATAGCCATAGCTATCATGGAATTAGACTTGTTAACGAAGAACACCACTCGTCTTTATGCATTAAGATAGACTATAAATGCATTCAATCAATCTCATACTCTGATTAGAGGTTTTTGAATTTATCACTTCAACAAGAGGCCTTTAGGTATAACTCCCATTATATCACTATGTTGAGAGCAATGAATCTCATCTTGAGTACTCGACATACCAACGAACAATTATCACTATACTCGTAATCAGCCGTATCATCTTGATCACTGAGGTATGAATAAGTATGACCATAATATATCAACTCCCGTACAAGGTAACGAGTATCTCAAATCTAAGGATACTCGTAATACTACTACTACAATAAAACATGAGACAAACACATGGATATAGTTAATTCCAAGTGTCTCTCTTATAGCGGTCTCCAATGTATTACCTGAAATATTCATGTGTTAACTCAAGGTACCAGCTTCAGCTCGTGAGATTGGCTACTTGGATCAAATCCAAAGAGTAAGCGTACATATGCTAGTCCATCCACTTCATTGATTTCCAACCTCAATTTATGATTAGGGATATTTAGACTTTTCATGGTAATATGTGTGTGTAGTTCTCACTCAGCATAGCTCCCACTATGTCCTCGCACTTTCATGCTATAAAATAGTCACGAAATTAATCTTATTATTTCAATGAATATATACACATACTTAATAGCATATATATAATACCAGTGAAATACATAATTTATAAACAATCATTGATAAATAATAAAGGTTCCTTATTATTGATAAACAATAATCTGAAACTGTTTATACATTAATGACTAATAAAGATATATCACCTTAATTACCTCTAAGGCATACATCATGTCTAACATGAGATTCACCCATAGACTGTAAGTGGATTCTAGCAAACCATTACAACCCCCAATTGGGATAGAATAAAGTTGTCTATTAAAGATACAGAAGCTAGTAGTTATCTCCCAATGTCCTTTACCAATTGACATCAATATGATAAACAAGAGGCATGGTGTTTATCACTCCCTTTGTAGTTCATCATATTCCTTGATATTGAATAAATTGATAAACTAAGTCAACGAATAATTTGACGTCCTTATCACTTTTATTCATCAAGTTGCTAATGATTTATTTCAATTTGACAAACCCAATTCTAGGGTTATCTTGAAAATCGCCCAGGTATTACTTATTACCACCCAAAGTTTAACTTGGTGTTATGATTTTACCCTTGCCACATTTTTCACTCTCTCACTATATATCCTTCCTCTTTCTCCTCCCATTGCATAAATTCCTTCTCTAATTGTTCATTATCTTCATAGCCATCTCTACAAATACTAACTACTCAAGCAATTGTCCAACCGAAAACATGAAAAGGGAGGAGAAATCTTGACAGAATTTAATGGCGGGTAGGCAAAATGGAAATGGTAAAGCACCTATTGAATTCCAGGTATGTGATTCATCCAAAACAATTATTTTGCTTATACGCAACCCTCCTAAACCTAGATTTACATGAAACTTGTAATTGTAATACTACCGTATACGAAACACGCTATTACCATCAGTTAATTTCCTTTTTCATAGATTAAAGTCCATGTATATGAATTATAGAAAACCATGGTCATGATATGTAGTTCCTCTAAATGTAGATTTATATGAAAACTTGTAAGAGTAATACTATCATCCTCAAAATGCACTATCACCATTGGTGCAATGTAATTTGTGTGCGACAAGTCATTTTAGCAAATGGATGTAACAAAGATTAACTAGTAGTTTTATGACCACAACTTTTGTTTATGTGTAATGATAATAGTAGGAGGAAATATCATGTGATTTGCAAAAAATGAAAGTGTTAGTTTTATGACCACATTTGATGTTTAATATCATGCATGTTTAGTTGATATGAACAAGAGTAAGCGCGATAATATTTACCATATATTATCTTCAATGATAGTCATAGTTCATAATATCTATATATGTAATGAAATTATCATTCAATTTATGATCAATCACAAGCATGGCATGCCTATTTACTTGAAAATCCACTATTTATAGTAGTTAGTATTGAGTGTAGGGAAAAGGACATAGGAAGGCTATCCATGTTGGTGCAGCTAGAAAATTGGACTTGGACATGGCCATGTATGACAAGGAAGAGGGAAGGGAGAAACTACACCACATAGTAAGTAATGAGCATTAGTGGAAAAGTAATAGCGAGGAGGATCGGGATCAAGTGGAATGCTCTAATTTTGAAGATTAAAACTTGATTATGTTATGTTGTGTGAAGAAGGGAAAAGGGGGTCATTTTTTCAATAATGGTTCTACTTCAGGTAAACAAAGGTACATAACGCATAAGACCTATTACGTAGGATAAGTTCATCAGCATTGTTAACAATCTAATATGCATTTAACTACGACGGTAACTAGTAGTAGCAAATGATGTAGGACTATTGTGGATGAGAGTTAGATAGTGAATGGGTCAATACCTGGTGGTTCCATAGATGGTACCATGATTCTGAGTTATCTTAGTAACTTAGCCTTTCAACTATGGGACGGTGAAAAGAGAGGTGTTCTAAAGTGCCAGAACATTTTGTCTGTTGTAAGAGGTTAAAAGGGTGGTAGAAAATATTAAAAGAGAAATTGCTGAAAAGTTGTTGAAATTATTGAATGCATAGGGCTAGCTCACCTCAGTTCCACAATGTCTAGTCTCATTGATTCTTCTTTGGCCAGTGCGTTCGTAGAGGGATGGTAGCCTGACACAAACTTTTCTCACATGCCCTTTGGTGAGATGATAATCACATTGCATGATGTGAGGCATATCCTACGGATACTAGTAGACGGACAGATGATTTTCGGAGAGCTTGTGAATGGTAATATGCAAAATGAATGTATGGAGCTAATGGAAATTTGATAGGCATGAGCTGGTATCAAAACATTGGGATCATGGTGAAGTGTTGACCAATGCAATAATGAAATCATGCGGGGGGGACTGGATTGCGGAGATCCAGACAATTACATGGATCTAGATTCTGTTGAGAGCGACATTGTTTATGGACAAAAGTGGAAATCATGTTATACTGTCATTGCTCCATGAAACGAAGAAAGACTTAGATGGTGTTAAATTGTATTCTTAGGGTGCTTCCACTCTAGCATATCTATATCGACAGCTAGGGATAGACATCAGATTTGACTGTAAAGGTAAATACGGTTGCTTGACTCTATTACAAGCATGGATATATGAGTATTTTCCATTATTCCATCCACATCTAGACCTGATGAATGTAGAAAGCCAGATGCCTCGTGCCTATATGTGAACAAGTGGACCTGGTGGACAAATCTGATACCTGGCTTCATTCGTTCTGTATTCGCCTTAAATAAGATGACTGCAACTGACGTATATTAATAATTATAAGAATGAGATTGTGACTTGTGTGGATTTGGTGAAAATAAATAGTGAACGCATATTTAATGTAATCACCCATGTTGAGGTTTCATGGTTGCCCTACGGGCCTAATCCAACATCTTCTATGCCAAGGACCTTATTCACTTGCTGGATACATTTCTGGGATGTTATTGAGCCATATATACCTAGACGAGCTCTACATCAGCTTGGCTATGTCTAGTTCATTCCACCAAATGTGCACAGACGCTTGAGTGTAGTTCGATGCAATTAATCCAAGTTATATAAGGTTGACCATGCTTTAGATGCATACATCTTGCTTTTTAGTCATTATCGCTTGAATCATGAAGATCCATCCTCAAGTGATGATAAGTACCTCGAATGGTACTTAACACATTCACATCCTAGTATTTTAGATGATGATGTAGATGAATCAGCAGTGCCACCAAAATCAAACATTTAATATGTAAGCTCATTAACAATGACTGCAAACATTATCTCCACATGTCATGTGGATTATCTCAATACATAATAAATGTTTAACTATGTGCACTTGTTTTCCCTGTAGTGGGTTAGTCGACTGGGGAATATATGTCACAACATGCTTGCAGAAATAGGTGCGAAAAAAGCTGTAGAGCATGCAGCATTGATGGTAGAGTTCATGGAGAATTGGCGTTCGGCCAACTGATGTATTTCATTGTTGTGAAACATGCTTTCTAATGAGTGTTTATTTTTTGTAATTCTTTTCACATTACATGATAATAAGACCATTCTTTCATGTACCATTACATATATTAATTTTAAATTTCATTTATTGCTAAATGTTTTATCATGACAATCATAGATGCATTATTTATCATTAGCGTCGGGCCTGTAAATACAATTAGCTTAGATGAGTGCAATACTTATTGACAATACAGTATTATTGAAATAAACCAGAACCATACAAACAATAAATCCTATTTTACAGTTCTAGTTTGACAAAATATTACCGATGAAATATTTCTACTGCGATACGTTGTCAGAACCACCCAGCGCTAAGATGTACAAACATAAAATCTTAAGGGAACCTGTGGTCAATGTCTTTTCTCATCGCAAAATGGTTCGCAAATTAGTAAGTCCATGCACCACAATCATTCAAACTCTTGTTATGCCAGGGAACATCAACAGTCCTAGACCAAGTGATTATCTTGCTCGCACTAGAGACATGGTTGTAATATCTTGCAATTACCATTGCCCTGGTAATTACTGATAGACTAATTTTCAACCACCTGCCTAGACATTCATTAGACATGTATGCAATTAGGCTATTATACAAGTACATATGCATTATTTCCAACTCCAAAACCCCAAGTATCTAATGGTCTCTGTGGTAGTTAATAGATATGAATACTCTCTTAACTACCCAACATAGATGCATGTGAAATAATTAGCCCTTGATTCTCTCTCTATATATGTGGCTATCCACCAATTCCTTCAATAGAGGATCAGTCAACTTGTCCAGCATTGACTCAACATTCAGAATCCAATGAATTCTGCATCTGTCGTTGTCCAATCAGGTTGAGGTTCAACTCGGGAGTAATATTTTCTTTAAAGAGTAAACCAAGCCGAGATATGCTATTGACAAATGTTAGGCAATATTAATAATAATTCAAGAAACATTGGTTGAAAATAGATAAGTAGAATAAATTGGCTTACGTTATTTTCCACTAATTTCCTAGTAGTCTCAACCAATTCGAACCACTCCACATATCTAAATTCTATTAAAGTGTACAAAGAACTTAAGTCATCAGGCTTGGAATTTCTCTTCCATCCACAGAACTCTCTAAACAAATCATTAAACTTTGTTTTGGTTACTTCCCTTACTGGAGGTAAATTGGCTTTGGCAAGTTTTAATGGATTAGCCTAGAGTGACAACTCGTACTTGCATTTCTGTAATGGCCTTTTAAACCTTGCTCTCTTTATTCTAAATGTTTTTTGCACTACCTTATCTCCAATCTAACTCCTTGAGAAAATAAAATAGTTAAGATAAATAGTGCTACCTTAATGAATATATAATTACATGTGGTCCGTGAAGACAGAGTGAAGTAAAAAAAATGAAACATTGTTAGCTTCATAATTGTATCACCCCAACATCTTCCCCAGCTATGTCACTTTCCTCATCATGCTCTTCAATTTCACTCTATCATGACATAATTGGAATTAAAAAGATGATGTGTGAAACGACAAATAGACAAGGTCGTAACAAAAATAAAAGGATGGTTAAAACATTTTGAACGGAAAACAGGATGTGATAGGAAAAAATCCACCAGTGCACGTAACAAAAATAAAATTAAAATATTTCAAACAAAACCAGGTTATGATAAACAAAATCTACCAGTGCGCGTGTGAGCGGGCGACACGGAGCGGTGGGCCGAGAGCGCGCAGGAGTTCATAGGCGCGGTCCACCGGAGTGTGTTGAAAACAGATGGAGGAAAGCACCGGGTCTGGGACCCGAAAAAAAAGGTTTGAAAGAGAGAATGGCGAAAACGTTTAAGATCGGTTCGAACCCGAATCCGCCGTCTCTCAGTGTAGAGTCACCACCTGGATTAGCTCTTTCCAGGAATTAGAGTCCTGTGAGGCTTAACGTTCGGGGGACGGCCCACCAAGACACAGAGATTCGGGTCCGGGATAAGTTGCTTATTTCTTAAGTGATCACAATATATTACATCTACAGAAAACCGTTTTCTTT
>CATIWQ010305201.1:0-11064 GCA_949673415.1 Euphorbia schlechtendalii
ACTTAGCACGAAATACGCATTATAACACATAGACATATCATAAACTTTGAAATAGAAAGTATAAGTAGAAAGCAAAGAAAAGTTGTAAGGTATGCAAGTGAAAGCTAAAGTTGATCAAACCGTATCCACTCTTTAATGGGAGTCGTTAATTCCCGCAATTCTTGCATCTGCTTTGAATTCAGTCTCGGCCCGTACAGAACCTCCTCTAGGATGCTATTCTTTACGAATATAAACAAACGAATATTGAAGAATGAAAACTTTTATTAATAAGTGATTAGCAAGTACACTTTTTCAACAATCGTTCGAGAATATAGAGAAATCTAGTGATCGAAACAAGGATTTGAATCAATTAAACATTTTCTCGCTAACACTTATGAACGTAGCGAAACTTGATATTTATTCTCTATCTATACACTATGCACTATCTTTCACCCCTTTCTTCTGAAGGAAATTAGTGAGGTTTGGAGCCCAATTTATAGAGTTCAAAGGGTTGCATCTATCCAAACGAAGAGTCGTGTCCATTGGTTAATGATTGCATCTCTTCATTTTGATTGGTTGAGAAGCTTTGATATAATCCACAATGGATAGGCACCTTTTCATGATTGGTTGACTTCTAGTAGGTGTTTTATCATTGGTAGTTGATGGCGGTTGATCATGAATATCTGGCGGTTGGTAGTCAAGAAGATAAAACTAGAAAACCTTCCAAGTTGCGACCGCGATATATAAGTCATGACCGTGAATCTTTGATTGGCAGACTTCTAATTCTGAAGTATACAAGTCGCAACCGCGAATGATTGTCGTGACTGTGAATTGATTTTTTCTTCAGAAATCTTCTTAAAACTTCATAAATCTTTGACAACTTCGATCCTAAGCCAAATCTTTAAGTTCTACGCATCTTTTTGCACCTTTCACTCTTTTTTCATAGAATTCCACTTTAGATCATTTTACTCCCAACATTTACCTAGTATCTACATTTGCATAAAAAAACAACTACATACCACGTGAAATCTTTTATATGAAGTATAAAAATGACTTAATCCATAGTGTTAAATGTATAAAATTAATATGATAATAAGTGTAATTATACACTGATCATACCCCCACACTTAACTTTTTCCTTGTCCTCAAGGTAAATTAGATAGAAGTGTATAAATTGGTAAACAAGTTCGTACCTCATTTGGCAAAAGACTATTGCAGTGAGTACCACATTCCCAAGTCGCAAAGAATTCAAGTAGAAGATAAAAATTTCCCACAAATTAGTAATGTGCAATTTATATAGCTTAGTTGCATACCTTTGGTGTTAATGGAAAGTCAACCGAATCGCATCTTCATATAAGTGTTATATGCATAGTCGAATATTACCTTCTCTTAAGCATTGTAAAAAGTATAAAGGACATAGAAAGCACACTTTGATTAATTTCGATCAAGGCATTTTTAGGTAACCTAGGGTGCTAAAACACTCTCAGTGGTTGCATTTTATGCTCCATACCTCTCTCCCCTTTTTTCAATGGTTGCATTTTATGCTCCATTCCACTCTCTCATTTTCTTCTTTTAAGCATATATTTTTGAAGTACTTTGTACTTTGCACCCACTTTTCGTGCTATGCTTTCTTTTCTTTTTTCACTCAATGAAAGATCGTAGTTTCTATTCCGTACCATTCCTCACCTTTTGCATAACTCATTAGTTATCCTCTCTTTCTTTTGATTTTTCACTTAATACCCTCATCCTTTATTGATCAATTTCAAAGTATTATAGCTATAGTTTCCTAACACTTTAAACACACTGAATACTTATACGACTTATTCGAGATTTGCATATAAAACTCATAGTAAGAATACCATTAGATATTACTCCACTTAAACTTATCAGAAGCATTAAACTAAAACGTTACAACTTATACTAATTCATGATGCATTGAAATATATATCGAAACTTACTTAAAATGTTTCTCTCGAATGTTACTCACCACTCATCCTTGCCAAAATGATAAATTTTGTGAATTAACATCAAACTTGTAAATACCTAACACTCACAATAACCTTGGTTAAAAGTTAGTAAAGTATAAGAAAAGATAATGTATAACAGACAAAAATATCAGGAAAAATTTTTAAATTCTTCTATTTTTCATTTTAATTCAGTTTTTTTTCGATTTTATGGGATTTTTACAAATGGCCCCCACATTTAAAGAAGACAATGTCCACATTGTGAGACATTTAATAAAAATCAGAAACTAAACTAAAGCTTGTCTAAAAATTATTGAAAAAGATAACATTAAGAAAAGAATAAACTAGTTCTACTGCGAAGGAGAATTCGGTAGACTAGAAGTGAATTGGAAATTTTATTTTCTAAAGAAAGAAAGTAATTTTTGAAGCATCAATTTATTACTTCTCTTTAGAATCTTCATGTCCTTCTTCATAACTCCAAGTTCCGCTTGGCAATTATCCAACTTAAGTTGCATGCTAGCCTTCCAATCTTCTGGAGCTTCTTCGTCCTCTTTATCATTTTCTTCTATTTCGATCATAGGGCCTTTTCATTTGCAACGGCATACGAACAGATTAGATGGTCCGATGGAAGAATCTTCTTGAGCCAAATTGAGCTTCTTGGTGCGGTTTGAGTAGGAGTAGAAAGAATAAACACAATTGTGCTCTTGGAGTAATCCGGTGTTCTTTAAATAATTTCCATCCATGTACCGAAAATACTCACCCAGTTGTTAAACATAGGGGAGTTCACCTCTTGCACCCAAGACTATGGCGGTGATAATTTCGGCCGCTCCAATTTTACTCCTCATGCTTGTTGAGTTCTTTTTCATCATATCCCAAATTATATCCATAATTTTCACTTTTTGCTTCATCATAGCGAATGAGAGAACAAACAAGTCTTTCTTTTGAACCTTTGTATTCTCTACTCGATAAAATACCGAAGTGGAAAGGTATTTGTGGAGAAGAAGAATGCATTCATCCTTAACAAAGTTTGTTAGGAGAATTTTTGGGATTGATGACTCTCTTACCCGACAAATTTGCCCAAACTCGATTAGGTTGAAATGAGTCCGTCATGCTTGATGAATTAGCAATCTCGAACCGAACCAATCACCCTTCATCTTTCTCGTGACGGTGTATTGTTATCCTTTATTCCAAAATTGTATTGCCTTCTTACTTGAATCTTCGTAATTGAATGTTACCAAACATTGGAGAAACCAATCTCCATTTTGTGGGAACCGTATATCCACAAATTTTGAAAGACCAAGATCTGAAAGGTAGGCTTCCATATCTTCACTGAGATTTAGAGTTTCCAAGAAAACTAAATCAAGGAATATCATCCCGATGATATCTAATTTACTTAGCTTTTGAAATCTCTTGCCTCTTCTCTTGTCCTCAATGGGAAAGGATAATCAAATTCTTCTTGAATTGATCATGCTCCTCTCTGTTGTTCTACTCTCTTCACATGAGTCATGTTGGTTTTGAAGAAAAAGGTTTGAAAAGGTTTAGATGCTTAAATTAGAAGATGAGAAAAATCGAAAATTTGAAGGGTTTTTAGAAGGTATGGTGGCTAGGGTTCAACTTGGACCTATTTATAGAGGTTTATTGGGTCTCTAATTTGTCATAAATGGGATTATAACCGTTTAGGGATCAAAACTAGCTCTTAATGGCAATTTTAGCCAACTATCACGTGTCATTTCGTGATCTGTAACGGTTATAATTTTGCCATGTCGCGATTGCGAAGGCCAGTCGTGATCATGACTCTCCTCATGAAAGAAACAGAAAGTTTAATTATCCAGTGATCACGAGCGCGAAAAATGTCGTGGTCGCGAGCTTCTTTAATCCTCAAATTTCTTCAATTTTTAGACTTGTACTTATAAAAACTTAGAAACACAAATAAAAACAAACTTTGTTAAATATAAACGATAAATATTTTCTATAATACCTTGAGTATTCATGGTGAAGATAGCAATTGAACATCAACGTCTTGTTGTTCAAATTTATTTGCAAGATAAGGTTTGCATCGTTGACCATTGGCTCGGAATATTTCTCCAAGTTCGGATTTCAACTCCAAAGCTCCATTACCAAACACTTATATAACTTCATAGGGTCCTTTCCAACGAGATTGGAGTTTTCCAAGGAAGAAATGAAGCCTGGAATTATATAATAGAACTCTATCCCCAACTTTAAACTTCTTTTCACGTATCTCTGCATCGTGCCACCATTTTGTTTTCTCTTTGTAGATCTTTGCATTTTCATATGATGACAAACGTAGTTCTTCTAATGCATTTAAATCTAACTTTCTTCTATCACCAACTTTGTTTAAATCCATATTCAAATTCCTCAAAGCCAATAAAGCCTTATGTTCTAATTCTATTGGTAAATGACAAGCCTTTCGGTAAACCAACTTATAGGGAGTCATACCAATAGGTGTCTTAAAAGCTATACTGTAAGCCCATAATGCATCATTTAACATAGTAGACCAATCTTTCCTAGAATTTGAGATAGTCTTTTCGAGAATCCACTTTATTTCCCGATTAGAGATTTCTACTTGACCACTAGTTTGAGGGTGATATGGGGTAGCAATCCTATGATTTACTCCATATTTATACATCAAGCTTTCAAAAGTCCTATTGATGAAATGTGAACCTCCATGACTAATAATGGTCCTAGGAACTCCAAATCTACTAAATAATTGCTTAAGAAACTTAGCAACTACTCTAGCATCATTCTTACTATATGCGCTAGCCTCAACCCATTTTGAAAGATAGTCAACTGCAACCAGAATGTAATTATTACCATTAGATGTAGGAAATGGTCCCATGAAATCTATACCCCAAACATAAAAAAGCTCTACTTCCAAGATGTTTTTCAATGGCATATCATCTCTTCGACTTATATTTCCTTTTCTCTGACAATTATCACAATTTTGAACAAAATCTCTAGCATCCTTGAACAATGTTGGCCAATAAAATCCACTTTTTAAAACATTAGCTGCGGTTTTTACTGGTCCTAAATGTCCTCCACATAAGCTATCATGGTAATGACTTAAGAATGAAGAAAAGTTACTATCATCTATACATCTACAAATAACACTGTCAGCACATACCTTAAACAAATAACGATCATCTCACATAAATGATCTAATATCCTTAAGAAATTTCTTCTTACCATTAGAATCTAAATCAGAGGGTAAAGTATGTGTAACTAAGTAATTTGCGAAGTCAGCATATCATGGACTAACAGTATGTTTAAAGAACATTAGATTTTCATCGGGAAAGAATTCATTAATTTCAGTAGTTTCACCTATAGGTCCTTTATCATCGTCTAGAGGAGATAAATGCTCCAGCTACTTTTCAAAGGTGTGTTTTGGCTATTATGATAAGTGTATAATTACACTTATTATCATATTAATTTTATACATTTAACACTATGAATTAAGTCATTTTTATACTTCATATAAAAGATTTCATGTGGTATGTAGTTGTTTTTTTATGCAAATGCAGATACTAGGTAAATCTTGGGAGTAAAATAATCTAAAGTGGAATTCTATGAAAAAAGAGTGAAAAAGGTGCAAAAAGATGAGTGGAGCTTAAAGATTTGGCTTAGGATCGAAGCTATCAAAGATCGGCAAAGGTACAAGGAGATTTCTGAAGAAAAACTCAATTCACGGTCATGACAATCATTCATGGTCATGACTTGTATACTTCAGAAATAGAAGTCTGCCAATCAAAGATTCACACTCACAACTTATATATCGCGGTTATGACTTGGATGGTTTTCTAGTTTTATCTTCTTAACTACCAACCGCCAGATAAGCATGATGAATCGCCATCAACTACCAATGATAAGACACCTATCAGAAGTTAACCAATCATGAAAAGATTCCTATCCATTGTGGATTATATCAAAGCTTCTCAACCAATCACAATTAAGAGATGCAATCATTCACCAATGGACACGACTCTTCATTTAGATAGACGTAACCCTTCAAACTCTATAAATAGGGCTCCAAACCTCACTAATTTCATGCAGAAGAAAGGGGTGAAAGATAGTGCATAGTGTATAGATAGAGAATAAATATCTAGTTTCGCTACGTTCATAAGTGTTATTAAGTTATTCGAATCCTTATTTCTATCACTAGATTTCTCTATTCTCGAGCGATTGTTGTATAAGTGTACTTGCAAATCACTTATCAATAAAAGTTTTCATTCTTCAATATTTGTTTGTTCAATATTCACAAAGAATAGCATCCTAGTGGAGGTTTTGTACGGGTCAAGACTGAATTCAAAGCAGACGCAGGAATTGTGGGAATTGACGACTCCCATTAAAGAGTGGATATGGTTTGATCAACTTTAGCTTTCACTTGCAAACCTTACAAATTTACTTTGCTTTCTACTTATACTTTCTATTTTGAAGTTTATGATATGTCTATGTGTCATAATGCGTATTTCGTGTTAAGTCTTTTATGTTAATCAAGTTATGTGCGTTGGAGTTAATTTTAAGAGTAATTTCGGGGATAACAATATCGTGTATAATCACTGGATCTGTGATATAACGCTGTTTAGTGATCCAACATTTTTGGAATGGTAACTTGCTAAATATGTCTATGTGAGAGCGACTCGTACTAAGCATAGTATTGACGTTGTCTAGGTTTATAAAATTATCTTAGGTTGTTTGAGCTAGGTTTAGAAAAGTAATTTGATGTGTTGCTTTGTGGTGAATAATTGAACATCTGGGTATTTAGAACCGAGTCTGTTAGATTAGTTTAAAGAATTGTAACATCTTTATTGAACTTGCATGCTATCTCTACTATCCTTATTTCGTAAGGAAAATCTATATATTTAGGTTCTCTACTCTTTCATACCTATATTTACTCATTTTTTATTCTAATTCTTCTTTCCTAACCTTTACTTTAATATATTTTATTTTCTTTATTTTATCTTCCTTTTCGATCTTTAGAACTAGTCCTTCCGTGTGGGATCGATATCTTTTAAAACTACATCGCAACTTTATATTTGCAGTTATCATCATTTTTCTATTTGATAAGAGGTACTGACAACACCTATATTTTTTTTGAACAAGTTTTTGGCACCATTGATATATAGCCAAATCTTGTGAACAAACTATTAAGCTTATTAGTAGAAAACTAGCGAACAAGTTTTTGGCGCCGTTACCGGGGAAGGAAATAGAGTTCTAAAGATCAAAGTTCCGGGGAAGTTAAGTAAGTTCTACAGTTTTTTTATCTGTTTGTTTTATTTCCTATACCATACAATTTTCTAAATTTCATTCTAGATATGAAAAGATTATGAAATAATCATCTTGGAGGTGATAATTCATAATTTTCCATCTTAATTCTTGACAAATGGAAGATTTTTCTTCAATTTTTCCTATTCGCGTTCGTGACTGTCTATCGTGCTCTTGAATTTCCTACAAAACTTTCTATTTTAAAAATTTTTGTCAGTCACGTTCGTGATCTAGGATCGCGATCACGATGTGATCGGTAACTACAGCAGTTTTGGTAGTTTTTCGACAGTTTTTCTCATATTCTACATATAGGTTATGATTCTCAAAACTCTTCACTTTAGTTATCCAAAATTCCTTCTCTTTCAATCAAAAATTTCTGTTTTAAACCTTGAAATCAATCAATCCTTTTCATCAAAATGGTTCACTCAAACAAATCTGTTATTATTCCTCCTTCAGATCTGCAAGAATGGTATGAAGCACCTTTTCCTATTCATTCTCGAGAGAAAGGTGATCATTTCAAAACCATCAGGGATGCAGATTTCACTAGTTCTTATGTCATTCATAAGAATAGTTTTATTCAATTAGGAATCTATGAGAGAGTAATGTATTACCTTGGAGTCCTAAGCTTCATTCTCTATTCATCAATGAATATTGGGAACAGTGAAGATAACTGCAAGGAAATGCTAATTTCGTTAGTATGGATGAATCTTAAGGTGAATTGTTTAGAGTATTGACATCAAGGAAAGACGTATAAATTGTCAAGGAAGAAGTTGGAATAGAATCTGGGGTTCCCTAAAGATTTTTACTACAAAATGCTTCTTGGTTGGGATCCACTACCAACATGGAATTACCTTACAGGAAAAGACGAATACAAATAGGACTCTGCCTATAGCCGGTGGATTCGTGACCCCTGTTTGCTCTCCTTACACTTCTATTTAAGTAGTGCACTTTTCGGTAAAACTAGTTCTGACACGGTCATTCCTGAAGAATTGTTTATCTTGGAAGAAGTCAGGAATGGCATACCTGTAGACCTATCGGGGATTATGATGGGGACTCTTATGTCTACCGCAATTGATCCTGGTAGGATAGCATACGAGTGTCGAACTATAGTGAATTTGCTAGGACAAATTAGGAGATTACCAAGTGATGAAGAAGTCTTTACTGATTAAGATGAAATTCCGAAATTAACTACGGAAATTTTCTTCAAGCATGGATTTCTAACTAAGTGTATTGGAGAGAATGGGATAACCTATGATTGGAAATCGTGGGATGAACGAGTTGAGGCTGATAAAAAGCGAGAAAGGGAAATTACTAGAAAAAAAGGAAGCAGTTCAACTAATCTTAAAAGGAAGTTGAACGAATTAATGGAGGAGCAAATCTCTATTCATCGCAAGATTAGCAATATCCATATTTTGGTATGTGATGTTGAAAGGGATCTGCGGGAGTCACGTTATAAGATTGATCAGATGATTAAATCCTTAACACCTGAATGAATAGTTTTCTTTTCTTTTCGGTTTAGAATCTTGCATAGCCTTTTCTTTCAGTTTAGTTATGTTTTATTTTATTGTTTGTTTGTTTGTTTGTGTTTTATTGTTATTTTGTAAATTTTTGTTATTATAAATGAAAATTTGAAGGACAAGACATTGATGTTCAATTGTTATCTTCACCAAGAATACTCAAAGTATTATAGCAAATATTTATCATTTATATTTAACAAATTTTGTTTGTGTTTGTGCTTGTGTTTCTAAGTTTTTATAGGTACAAGTCTAAAAATTGAAGAAATTTGAGGATTAAAGAAGCTCGCGACCGCGACACAATTCGCGCTCATGATCACTCGATAACAAAATATTCTGTTTCTTTCATGAAGAGAGTCTCGATAGCGACTGGCCTTGGCGATCATGACACTGTAAAATTATAACCGTTATGGATCGTGAACTAATACATGGCAGATGGCTAAAACCACCATTAACAGCTAGTTTTGACCCCTAAATGACTATAATCCCATTTATGACCAAATAGAGACCCAATAAACCTCTATAAATAGGTCTAAGTTAAACCCTAGCCACCACACCTTCTAAAAAGCCTTCAAATTTCTGATTTTTCTCATCTTCTAATTCAAGCATCTAAACCTTTTCAAACCTTTTTCTTCAAAACCAACATGACTTGTGTGAAGAGAGCAGCACAAAAGAGAGGAGCATGATCAATTCAAGAAGAATTTGATTGTCCTTTCCCATTGAGGACAAGAGAAGAGGGTAAGAGATTTTAAAAGCTAAGCAAATTGGATATCACCGGGATGATATTCCTCGATTTAGTTTTCTTGGAAACTCTAAATCTCCGTGAAGAGATGGAAGCCTACCTTTCTATTCTTGGTCTTTCAAAATTTATGGATATGCGGTTCCCACAAATTGAGATTGGATTCTGAAATGTTTGGTAACATTCAATTATGAAGATTCAAGTATGAAGGCAATACAATTTCAGAATCAAGGATAACAATACACCATCACGAGAGAGATGATGGGTGATTGGTTCGATTTTGAGATTGCTAATTCATCAAGCATGAAGGCCTCATTTCAACCTAATCAAGTTTGGGAAAATTTTTCGGGTAAGAGTCTTCGATCCCAAAAATTCTCCTAACAAACTTATTAAGGATGAATGCATTCTTCTTCTCCACAAATACCTTTCCACTTCGGTATTTTATCGAGTAGAGAATACAAAAGATTCAAAAGAAAGACTTGTTTGTTATCTCATGCACCACGATGAAGCAAAAAGAAAAATTGGAGCGGCAGAAATTATCACCGCCATAGTCTTGGGTGCAAGAGGAGAACTCTCCTATGTTCAACAACCTAGTGAATATTTTCGGTACATGGATGGAAATTATTTAAAGAACACCGGATTACTCCAAGAGCACAAGGGTGTTTATTCTTTCTACTCCTACTCAAACCGCGCCAAGAAGCTCAATTTGACTCAAGAAGATTCTTCCGTTGGACCATCTAATCCATCCGTAAGCCGTCGCAAAAGGAAAAGCCCCGATGATCGAAATAGAAGAAAATGATGAAGAGGACGAAGAAGCTCTAAAAGATTGGAAGGCTAGCATGCAAATTAAGTTGGATAGTTGCTAAGCAGAACTTGGAGTTATGAAGAAGGACATGAAGATTCTAAAGAAAAGTAATAAATCGATGCTTCGAAAATTACTTTCTTTCTTTCGAAAACATAATTCCCAATTCACTTCTAGTCCACTAGATTCTCCTTCGTAGTAAAATGGGTTTATTCTTTTCTTAACTTTATCTTTTTCAATAATTTTTAGACTAGCTTTAGTTTAGTTTCTGATTTTATTAAATGTCTCAAAATGAGGACATTGCGTTCCTTAAGTGTGGGGGGCATTTGTAAAAATCCCGTAAAATCCAAAAAAAATTGAATTAAAATGAAAAGTTGAAGAATTTGAAAATTTTTCTTGATATTTTTATCAGTTATACATTATCATTTCTTATACTTTACTAACATTTAACCAAGGTTATTGTGAGTGTTAGGTATTTACAAGATTGATGTTAGTGCACAACATTTATCATTTTGGCAAGGATGAGTGGTGAGTAACATTTGAGAGAAACATTCCAAGTAAGTTTCTATATATATTTCAATGCAACATGAATTAGTATAAGTAGTAAAGTTTTAGTTTAATGCTTCCGATAAGTTTAAGTGGAGCAATATCTAATGGTATTCTTACTATGAGTTTTATATGCAAATCTCGAATAAGTCCTATAAGTATTAAGTGTGTTTAAAGTGTTAGGAAACTATAACCATAATACTTTGAAATTGATCAATGAAGGATGAGGGTATTAAGTGA
>CATIWQ010305220.1:0-17435 GCA_949673415.1 Euphorbia schlechtendalii
GCTAAGGCCATATTACATGGCTTACGACTCTTAAAGGGATCCAGGTGGCCGTACTCTTTTCCTTTATGGGTTTTTTCCCAATGGGTTTTATCCTAGAGGGTTTTAACAAGGCGGCCCACCCTTAGAAGAGGTAGATGACCGGATGCATAGAATTCCCGGATGTACTTTTTAATTCATTCAATAAAAAGTGATTAATTTCAAAACGTGCACATTTAAGTACTAATCATACTTTGAGATTGCACAAATAATAAAAATGAAAGCGCTTATAACTCTCAGGCGGCTCAAATGCATAAGACCCAATTACCATAAAATGGCAAACATAAGACTATTAAGGTGGCTCAAACGCATAAGACCTAAATACCATAAAATGGCAAACATAAGACCATTTAGGCGGCTCAAATGCATAAGACCTAATTACCATAAAATGGCAAACATAAGACCATTAAGGCGGCTCAAACGCATAAGACCTAAATACCATAAAATGGCTAACTTAAGGCCATGGAGGCGGCTCAAATGCATAGGACCTAAATATCAAGCTAATTTAACATAAGGCCATTGAGGCTGCTCAAAAGCTTAAGACCTAAATACCATGAAATGGCTAACTTATGGATATAAAGGCAGCTTAAAAAAATGACTTGTGTCATTAAACGTAGAATAAACAGCAAATGAGCCATTAAGATGACAAGAAGATACATAATAACACTCAAGGCAAAAAAAGGATATATCATTACAAAAGACAACAAGGCCAAAATATTCTTACAAGAACATTCAAAAGAAAAATAAAGCTAAAAATTAACTACGCTCCGGGGCGGGTCGATTCGGCGTCATCTCCTTTTTCAGGCTCTTCCTCCACCGACTCATCCAGAGCCGTCTCCTCCTCGTCAGTCTCATTGGGATACTTCACTCCCATCAGAAGATCCTCGGGAAGATCCGGATGGCGAGCTCGATAAGCCTTAAAAACCAGGCGGCCATATTCGTGGCCATCCACCGCCATGTTGAGCATGGCTTGGCTATAGTCGGAGACTACCTTAGGAACCTCCGCCTCATATTTTGAGACAATGACCTGCAACTTATCCCCGAGCTAATACCATCTCCTCTTCCTTCTTTTGATACTCATCAACCTTTTTGTTGACCTCCTCCAGCTACCGACTCAACTCAACCTTAGCCGCGTCAAGGTCTTTGACTTTCTTATTGACTTTTTCTAACTCGTGAGTTGTGAGCTCATGAGTCCGCTCCAGTTGCATCATGTCCCAGCTTTTCCGTGTCAATTCAGCCGCCTGAGATGCCAACTGAAATACCGAATGTTATAAATGATGAAAGAAATGAAATATAAAAGATGGAGCAAAGAGAAAAGAACCTCATTAGACATCATGAAGAGAGTCTTGGATGACTGAAGTAGATTTTCAGCTGCCAAATCATCCTTCTCCGAGGGGAGGGGCAAGATTATCCTCAGCAAATTTTGGATTGAGGCTGTATAAATCGAGGGATTGCCCTCACCCACGAAGGAAAGAAGATTCACCTAGAGAGACTCAGGGCTAACCCGCTTGGATGAGTCGGCAGGAGTGTCCAAGTTGATGCTCTGAAATAAAGAAATAGCTTAAGCACAAGCACCAAACAAAAAGGTTGCAAAGGAGAACACTGAATTCTTACCGGCTGAGGGATAGTCTCTACAGCTGCAGAAGAATGAGGCGGCTCTACAATGAGCTTAGGAACACCCTCAACAACTTGGGCCTTACGCTTTCTTTTACGCTTGCTAGGATCTTCGCCTCGTATGCCAGGAACTGCATTAACAAGCCCAGACTCAACTCGCTCAGTGGGGTGTTTGTTACCCTTTGACACCTTGGCAGCTTGTTGCACAAGGTCGCCAGCCGAAGGAAAATTAAACACTGAAAAGAAAGAAAAATAAGTAAATACCTGGAAAAACTTCGGGCGCGGAGTGATAAATTGGATCTGGCTAGCCCGGCTCAATGATTCTAATATTTTTTGCCATTACCCAACTAATGTTTTGGCACGGCCACATCCCCTTCTTAAGAGACTTAAAAGCTTCTACCCTATTATATGAGCCGGTAAAATTACAACCCAAATTTGGAGAAAGATTCCACTTGGTTGGAAACCTGGGGTAGTGGTCCTCTAGTTTAATAAAAATAAAGTAATTCTTGAAGTTCTTAACTGAATCCACTCTGTTCGTGAATCTGTAGAAGTCGCCTCGATGAGCAAAATGACATAAATCCTCGTGTGCAGTCTTCCTTGGTGAAGTAATCCGCCTAAAGAACTCTACGTCGAAACGCATCTCTAAACCCTTACAGATGAGGTAATGCCAAACTAGATCTATCCAGGCGTTGGGATGAAGTTGAGCCGAGCTAAGGCAAAAAGCTCTCAAAACTTAACTTAAACCCTCGGGAAGTGGATAAATGAAGCTGGACCAAATTTGGTCCATATAAATGCTAAAATACCCACAGGTGGGCGAGTGATCTGTTGTTCTTTAGAGGGAAACACCACTTCACACTCTTTGAGCCAAGGGAAAACTTCCTTAACAAACTCCAAGTTGACTGGATCCTGAACTGACTCAATCAGCTCGATCGGAGGAGTCCTAGTTACTATTTCCCTAATTTTTCTCTATCCCCTAAGTTCAGTCTCAGAACGAGTAGCCACATGCTGCCTCATAGGCCGATCCACAAACTTTTTCATCCTACGCAAGCGAGACGAGACCCCAATGGATTTTTGAGGTGGTGCTGGGGGAAATAGGCCCATCTCCTCGTCTATCTTAGCATAGGATGAGGTAGATGAGGATTGGGAGGATGAGGTGGACTTGCTACGAGACGCTCGACTCTCACCAAGCTCGGACATGGCTTCTGTTGGGGTTTCCCTAAAGGTTAAGACAAAATCAGTATAATCAACGTTTAAAGGTTTGAAGTACTTGGAGTTCACCTCAGCTAATTCCCTACTAAATTGGCTACTAGTGGACAAGGAGGAATCAGTCATTACCACATAGTAAAAAACCTAATCAGTTAGAAGATATCCTAAAGAATCCTAAGTTAGCTCGAGGCCTAAACAACATTCAAATTACCTATGTTGGTATTTCATATCTAAATAGCAAGAAGAATGAACAAACAACATTCATATCGATTGAATAAACGTCTCAGATCTAGTAAGTGCTCTTCGCAGGAACAAGCAATTCTGGAAAAATATTGATACAAGCAATTCCCAGAAAGTGAGATACAAAACACAAAATTCATTTCCCGATGAATTGGTCAAGGCATCAGTGAGCAAACAAAAAGGAAATCAACGACTAGAAGTCCAAAGAACAGCAGGGGAACTAAGTGAAGAACTCACATGGTAGTAATTTTTGAAAAGAAGAACTCACATGAAAGTAATTTTTGCAGAATAGAACAACAACAAATAATAGTGAATTAATGATAAAAGCATAGCAGGGGGAATATAGGAGCTTACTTGTACAGAGAAAATTCTTGATTGGAAAAGCTTGAAGAAAGAAAAGGTGATTAATGGAGAAGAGTTGCGCAAAATAGCCGGAGGAGAAAGTCGCAGAAATTCACCGGTGAAAAGTTGTGAAATAGTGAAAGAGGAAAATGGAACCCTTATATAAGATTGAAAGGTTATGTGAAGGGACACTTTCCCCATGAAGGATAAGTGGCGCGCTGCCTGCCCCATGTTCAAAATTTGAAAAGACGTGAATTTTCTCCTCGGCGCTCATGACATGTATGCCCTAGACACGTGTCTCCAATGTCAAATCTGCCTGGACCAGGCGGATCCCAAACACAAGCTCCTGAAGAAGCTCTCATACTAATGGGGGGACTTCTATTAACAGAGATAAATAATGGCAGGCGTGTACAGGCCATGTGAGACCCCTAGGCGAATTACATCCGCCTAGAGTGGAGAGATATTACGATGATGCTAGGAATGTTCCTACCAATCTAGGCGGTTCCCATCCATCCCGAGAGCAAAGCCTCAGTGATCATCTAGGAGGATTGAGTTCGACCCAAATCGGGAAGAAACCAAGTCTTCTCCCAATCTCATAGAGATGTGCAGACGATCACCAAGCTGACTCAGCTTGTTCGTCTGGACTGTCCCCGACCCCTCGGGAGCATAGAGTCCAATTGAGAGTCTAAGTCCACGAAAGAGACCTCAAAAATTGGAACTCTCAATTCAGATGAACTTTATCTTATCAACAAGATAAAGATTCACTCAAGCTAGAACTCTGGTGATTTACATTATTGGATCCGAGATCAAGGAATATAAAAAGACCCTTTAGGTCACCACGCAAAGGTACGTGCTAAAAAATACTAAAAACTCCCTACCTCCTCTCTTAAATCTGATCTACCTTAAGTATCAGAGAGGTTACACCGGTCACACGGCTAGTCCCCCATAACAATGGTTTTTGCCTTGCGGGAACCATTAGACCACGTCAAAGAGGAGTGTTAGGAATCAGCTTCAGTCAAAGAATCAGTGCGTGGAACCATGTTCCAGGCTTAATTTAACAACAGCCAAGAAAAGGAATGCCAAAAACCTAAATTTTGGATTCATTACTCTTGGTCGATCTATCACTCTACATGAAGCCCTCTATTGCCTTAATTCGGTAATAATCGGGAATGTTCATCTTCAAGCATTCAAAGCCAAATATGTCCTGAAAAAGCCACCCAAAACATCCTTATCCCTTAGCCAAACCGGCACTAAACCTTCCCCCAAACACAAGTTCCATGAATCCCCAAGGGATGTACATTCATACGTTGAGGTAGTTTCAAACAAAGAGGCCGCTTATGAAGTAAAAATTAATGATTCATTTTCAATTGCAAATTGGATTGCCTATTCTTATATCACTAAGGTAATTGATCTATCGACAATCCCTTGACTCTTTGATATTGTTAAGGAACGTAATTCGTGACAATTTCATTGCACTAATGGGTAGAGACAAGGTTATTTTTGCATTCTTTTCAAATGATGTGTTGGCAGCCTTTTTAGATAATGATTGGCGCTATCTTAACGATTTATTACGCGAGGTTTCTAAATTTAAGTCAATTCTTGCACCTAAAGAATGCCTGGTTTATGTCAACTTTTTGGGAATCCCACCAACAATGATTACAACTCCCTTAATGCGGCATCTAGCGGGTCTAGTGGGTAAGTTAATTCATATTGATTTTGACTTTAATTCACCGAAGAGACTTGACGTGGTCTCATGCTTGGTTTCGGTTCCTCTTGATTTTTGCAATCATGTATTTAATTTATGGATCGGAGGGAATAAATACCCAATTTTTGTGAACTTCCATCAAGCTGTCGCTTGCACAAATAATGATATCAGCGTTGGTTCTTCAAGTTTGATTGACTCATTAGAGGTTGAGAGATTACGGGATGTGGCAGCTGACCCCATTGTCAATACATCCCCCACCTTATCGAACCGTTGGGTGGGTAAAGAGTCAAACAGAGAGGGTTCGGATGATACAGCAGCAGTGATTCATCACCGTGTTACCACTATTTTGGTCGATAGCATCGTGGATTTGGTGGCAAAAAACCCAACCGAGTAATGGGTCCTCTTCCGAACCTGACATCCGTAATATGAATAGAATCATTCTATTATTTCATAACAATCCAATTGATGAGAGAGCAATGACTTTGATATGGGAAATAAATTGGGACTATTCAAAGAAAGACATAGAGGCGTGATCGTATCGGCCATGGAATCGATTTCGGGCTCCTAGGGGTTGCGGCAATCTCGAGTATATATTCCTGTACTTTTATGCAGTTAAATCTTTTATGCTGGAATTGTAGAGGAGGGGTTCGAAATAGAGCAAAGCCAATCCTCGTGCATTCGAATATTCAGAAATTCAATGCACATCTTTTTATCCTCGTTGAAACCAAGACTAATATTATTTTGGAACTCGATGTTCGTTCGTTTTGGGGTCATAACAACCACAGCTATCACTGTGTTCCATCACATGGACTTTCAAGGGGTATTCTTTTATCTTGGAATATGGCCATCATCCAAGGGAGTGTAATTCAATCATCGGAGAGATGGGTACTTTTTCAATTCATGGACTCTCAAGTTATTTATCATGACATCTCTCTTTATGGCTCTATGATTATCGAGGAGCGAAATACTATGTGGCAAGAACTAATCCCGTTTACGCAATAATTTCAAAATTTGCTGATTTGTGGAGACTTTAATTAAGTCCTTATTGCATCAAAAAGATCAAGCGGCAGATCATTGCAATCCATGGCTGAGTTTCAGGACTTTGTCTGTGAAGGGGAGTTACTTGATTTACCTCTAAATGGATGAAATATACATGGCATAATTGTGTATCATTCTTGCGAATAGACCGGGTACTTGCATTGTGCAACTTTGATGATTTATGGTCGACAATGTCGCTGTCTACGATTTATTTGGCCTTATCGGATCATCTACCTTTAATTTTTTAGTCGAGGCCTTCCTCTTGCCCTAGTGCTAAACCTTTTCGTTCACTTAAAATGTGGTGGGACAATCATGATTTTTTTCCATTTATAAGGCAGCGGTGGCAAGAGATATCAGGCCATGGCATGCAGCCCATTATGGCTTCCTCGAACAAAAGATTAGGAAGCAAGAATCACGTGTTCTAAGCCTCACTTCCAATGACGTTCCATGGCCTCTCGCTCTCGAACTATCATAGCAACTCCATTATGTCGAAGCTGAACTTTTACTTCTTCGTAGCAACTTAGAGAGTCTTCGACATCAGCAATCAAGGGTTTCTTAGATGCTATTGGATGATGAAAATACATCATTTTTCCATCGTTTAGCATCAGCCCAATACCGATGCAATCGCATCTTGCAATTGGAAGTAAATGGCGAATTAATTATGGACATTGAGGACATTACCAACGCAACTAGGGAATTTTATATTAATCTCTTTTTGACAGCCCCGTCAATCCTATTACGGTGACTAAATTTTAAGAAAGTCACTGAGATTCAGAATACGGCTTTGATTCCTTCTTTTTCCATCGATGAAGTGTTGAATTCCGATGGTTTCAACTTTTACTTCTACAAGCGATTTTGGGATGTCATTAATCCCAAAATCATGCATCTAATCAATGAGTTCTATGTTAATTCACAGCTACCATCCAATATTAAAAAATCTCTCACGGTCTTGATTCCAAAACCCTAGGGGTGGCTTCTTTGTCAAACTTTAGGCCGATTGCGCTCATCCATGCTATGTATAAAATTATAGCTAAGCTATTGGCATCACGTCTCTAACCAATTATGCCTCATATAGTCTCAGAAAATCAATTCGCATTAATTAAGGGCCGCAACATCCACGAATGCACTTTTCTAGGTTCGGAAATTGCTAATCACATCAATAGTAGGCGTCGCTCCTGCTTAGTTCTTAGGCTTGACTTTCATAAAGATTTTGATTGCATCTAGTGGACTTACATTGATGTGGTTCTTTCAAAGATGGGTTTTCACGGTAAATGGATCTCTTGGCTATCCAACTATAGAAAAAACTTGAGTACGTCTATTCTCATAAATGGCTCTCCAAGTGCATCAATCTATTTAAATAAAGGAGTTAAACAAGGCGATCTGCTTTTTCCTTTTGTATTCATTTTGGCAGTCGAGGGTCTTAAACAAATGATTAATACAAGTATTAGTGATGGGTTGCTTCCTGGATACACTTTAGAGTCTTCGTAAAAAGACATCACTCTACTCTAGTTTACGGATGACACGCTATGTTTTCTTCCAGATGATTTGAATCTAATTGCACCCTTCATGCGCATCTTAAAATGCTTCGAGTTGATTTCAAGGCTTAAGATTAATTTTAACAAGAGCTCGCAGCTAGGTTTAAACTTTTTAGACTCTCTCTTGGAATCCGGTGCCTCTATCTTGGACCATCGTATCAAAAATTTTCTAATTGCATACCTCGGTGCTCCTTTCTACCTAAAACGCTTACCGATAACATGTTGGGATCCTCTAATAGCAAAGTTTAAGAAACATCTATCGAATTGGAAGGGTCGATGCCTTTCTTACGCGGGCCTTTTGGTGCTAATTAAATCGGCACTTAAATTGCTCCCGGTCTATTTAATGTCAATTTTTAAGTTGCCTACTTCGGTGAATGTGATTTTAAATAGATTAGTACGGAATTTCCTTTGGCGTGGTGATTCCAATATTAATGGAATTTGCAAGGTGAGTTGGGCAATGGTAAATCTACCGAAAGATCTAGGGAGCTTATACATTCGGGATCTTAAATTGTTTAACCGCAACCACCTTTGTAAATGGCTATGGAAGATGACGGAGAATAGCCGTGAGCCTCTATGGCATTGCATTTGTATCTCATTACATGGTTTCAACTCTTGGAATGACCTTGCAAAAGTTGAAACATCAAGGCTGTCACCATTGTGGAGGAATATTGTATCTTATTGCTTCCGAAACAACTCTTTTTTGCTACACTTTTGCACCAACAGCCACGTCGTTATTGGGGATGGGAATCTGGCATGTTTTTGGCACGATAACTGAACGTCAAACCAACAACTTGCATCTTCATTTCCCAATCTTTATGCCATTTGAAATAGGAAACATGCTCAGTTTCGGCAGGTTGCAACTCTCTCTTTAACGAAAATAATTTTTCCCGACCATTTTAGAAACGTAACTTAAGGCTTTCACTTAAAGAACGTTGTGCGCAACTCTATGGCTGGATTAAATCCGAGTATTTTCCCCCATCATGACATAGCAGTAGATGCGGAAAGTGGGCTGCTATTGTTTGGTAAAGTGGCGGACAGATTCAACTGGGATCTTGGAGATCGCCAAGTTTATTCAACAGCCTCGTTTTGTAAGGGTTTCTATTGCTCGACTAGGTGGCCCAAACAACTACTGGATTATAACATCATACCAAACGCTTCTCTTGTCGAAAATCAAATTTTTTAGATTTTTAGTTTTCCGCGACCGTCTAGCAACACGTCATTTTCTCCATTAGCGGAGCGTAATCGAGGAAGCATCATGTCCATTTTGCACCTAGACTGAAACTATTGACCATTTATTGCTTCATTGTCGTTCAAGTGTGCATGTTTGGCAAGATTTTTTTCGATTACTAGGCATCTCGATTCTGGTACCATACGCGATAACGGGTTTCTTGGATATTTGGCAATCATTTTTTCGGCTGGGATTGAATCGGAATTTCGAGACTTCTTTGTGGTTATTATAATTTGGCTTCTTTGTAAAAGATGCAATAGAGTTGTGTTCGAAAATGTTCTTGAACCGGAGGACAATATTGGTTTATTTTTCAGTGTAATAGGCATACTTTGTACTTTTCCATCTCGGATATTTTTGTTAATCTAAGAGTTTTGCTTTGTAAATGAGATTCTCTTCTTGAGAATTTCAGCCATTAATTAATAAAGGTTTGGCCTAGTCGGGTCTTTTGTTTGGGAGAGTGCCAACCTAGTTGGGATGCTCCAGGCTTGTGCCCCAGCAACCGTCTTTTTCCCTTCAACAAAAATACAATAGCAGAGCTAGGATCCCGACTACGATAGGAACAAAATTACATATAAAAAAAATTTCAATCCGATTTAAATAAATTAAAATGTACAAATTCAATTGATGATGTAACTAATGTTAAACAAAAATGTAAAACAAATTCAACAATTGTATATAAGATTCGTTATTTTCTAAGAAAATGTTGTTTTTTAACGAACATTTATATATTTCATTAATTGAAAAATTATGTATTACCGTAATTCTATAACCAAAATTTAAATGAAAGGTTCAGTATTTTTCTAAGAAATTGTTGTTTTTTAACGAACATATATATATTTTATTAATCGAAAAAAAATTGTATTACCAAAATTAAAATGAACGGAAAAAATGTAAGAATATAAAATAGAACTATATATAATAAAATAAAGAGAAAAACATAGGAAAGAGCATATTTAATTAAAATTTAAGAAAGGTTTTTATTAATTCAAGAAAATATATATCAGTTTGGGATTGCTTTTACAGACTGTTTTTCTAAAAATCTCGGGGTCTTTTTTGTTTTAGAAAACTATTTTCATTTTCAATTTCCAATTTTATTTTCATTTTCTAAATTTTCAAGTTTTTAGTTTTCTAAATAAAAAACTGAAAATAAGAAAACATGTTCATTTTTGTTTAGTAATCCAATTTTTTTATTTTCTGAAAAAATTCAATAATATACTTTACTTGTTAAAAACATTAGAAATGGAAAAAAAATATTACAATATAATTAAAAATGACAAATATAAATTTTAAACTAAAAAATGATAAAGTAAAAAATCTTTTAATTCTATTATAAATATAAATTGATTCATATGCATCTTGGTATTGGTTTGAAAATGACAAATCTTACCTTTCAAACTTATCACATTGTGCAACTTTTATGATGATTATGCTTCAAGTTTACCAATTTATTTTTATTTAATTTGTCTACATTTATGAAAACATCTTTATTTGATATTTAATTCTCATATTTTAGTAATTTTTTTATCAAATTTTACAATTTTCGGTTTCTTAAATGATGAATTGAAAAATCGAAAGCATAAAGAAATATTCACATATAATTAATTTTCAATATAAAATTTTTTAATTTTTAAATAATAAATATTAATTTAAAATTTCATTAATTAAAAAAAATAAGCGAATTAAATTAAGTAGACTAAATATTCAATAAAAAGTTATATGTAAATTGGAAAAATGATAAAATAAATAAACTAAGAGTATGTTAATAAAAATAATTATTTTGTTATTTATTAACAATGAACATAATAACTATATATATTAGGAAAAAATAAATTAAATAATAGAGTATTGTGGTATTTACATAAAACTTGTGTGTTATTCGGTTTGGAAAATTTCTGAAAACATCAGAAAATTATTTTCTGAGTTAAGGAATAAAATAGAAAATTTTGAAAATTTTTTTTCAATTTTCCAAACTATAAAATTTTGCAATTGAACAGCAAATTTCATTTTTCAATTTTCTATTTTCCTTGAAATTTTCCACAACCAAATAGACTCTCTATTTTTATGTTTTTTCAAATTGTTATCCTAAAAAACTCTAAAAATTAAATATCGTTAAGAGTCCAAATATTTTATCTCATGCTAGAATATGTTGTTTTATTAAAAGTTTATAAGTGAAGTTTTTCGAGACACCAACTCTATCAACAATGCCAAACATGCACTAAAAGAAGGGGGAAGAAAATAAGACCACAAGGACTTGAACTCCATCTTCCCTTACTTTTGTTGGCTAACCGCTATGCGCAACCTCTTAATTGTACAATTAATTAAAAACCTATAAAATATATACACTAAGCTTCAAAATATTCTACATACAACATTCCGGTGACCGGTCGACGGGGCACTAGCCCAACCATGCATACCCAACCCTCCTTCCGTCCCATTCTAAATATCATGGACAAATTTTGATTTCTACATAATCCCCTTTTATCTATCCATTGATTCAATGATAAAAAAAATTAAAATACAATGATAAATTAAATATTTTTTATTATTATAATTTTTTTCGTTCCCCAATAGGTTAAAAGCTTAAAAATAAAACCCTACATGTACGTGTACTTTTTCGAAAACTCCATGGTGACTCACAAACCCTAAACGCTTCTCAATTTTATCTTCTCGTTTTTTATCGACTGACCTCTATTTTCCATCCTCTTGGCCCCCTGTCTGTACAAATCGCTGCATCCAATCCAGTGTCTCAGTTGTTGTCCACTTCATCACTGAATGATCCGAGCCCTGATTGGTCAATTCCACCTCCGGGAAACATTACTTTGTTAGATGGATGCGATTTTGAACATTGGCTTGTTGTTATTGGAGAGACCTGAAGGTGATCCTACCCGTGATGGAAATTATAAATATTCATATCAAAACCCACGCTATGGTTTTTGGCAGGTATCCTACCCATGGATTATAAAATTTAATGTGATGTTTCTATCTTTTGAGTCTTATTATTCTCCTATCAAAGATGAGATTCCCGCAATTGGGACTCATAGGTTTCAGTTTGTTTTGGTACAATATTCACATTTTAATGGATTGGAGTTCTTTTTTTTTTTTCCCCCATTTTGGGAGCTGAACTTGTGTAGTTTGCTTATTATGCTAAATTATTTGGTATACTTAAGTAACTTCTCACTCTAATGACATGAAAACAAAGTAGAGGCCAAGATGAAAATATAGTCGGTGTCAACTAGGCACAACTTCTCTCGTCTCAGATGAGGTTTCCACCAAGATTAAAGGTGCTTCTGATTTTCAAGTGCTATAATTAGTATGTTATTGGATGGTTATGTGGCCAATATGTTATGATTACATTTTTTCGTCAGAATTGCCTCGGATTTGATGGGTGGTTCCTCATTGCTACATGGATGTTTGAAACAAAGAATACGGAGGTGAGATCTTTTTATCTACGTAATGTTTCTGAATTGATTGCTGATGCATTCTCTAAATAGAAAATGTGCAATAATGATATGCTCTAGTGGGGTCCCAAGTAGTGTTCGGGACTTGGTTTTGACTCAATCCATCTTACTAGCGTGTTTTCATGTTCTAGGGGAACCATTCATCAATGAAAAGGTTGTTTAGTAAGATCATAAGTACCATGTAGACTGGATAAGGTATAATCTAAGTGACAAATAGAAATGGGAACGAACACTGGACAACGCCATTTCCAAAAAAATATAGGCTAGAAAACCGGAGGCATATATTAGCGTTCAAAAATGTTGGCATGGCGTGGTTCAAAAATATTGTTGGCATGACATGGTTCAAAGCAAGAGGCTGAACTATAG
This sequence comes from Euphorbia schlechtendalii, assembly GCA_949673415.1. Taxonomy (NCBI): domain Eukaryota; kingdom Viridiplantae; phylum Streptophyta; class Magnoliopsida; order Malpighiales; family Euphorbiaceae; genus Euphorbia; species Euphorbia schlechtendalii. The sequence continues at coordinate 12,769 of CATIWQ010305220.1, forward strand.
TATGTAGTCTTATTCAATTAATTTTCTTTGTACCATCAAGTTTATTCCATCAAACAAAAATATAACTATGTCATAAGTTAACGGAAAATTTTATTTTCATCTAAGTGACAATTAAGGATCGTTATTAGCGCAAGTAAAACTCAGATCCAAGTTAAGTCAATATGCAATCTAGTGTGGGAATAAACCTTAATAAGCCAAAATTTGTCCAAGGAAGAACTCATCAAAGCCTATGCCGCAATGGAACCTTTGATTTAAAGAGTTTACACATTTAGAAAAATAAAATGCATGGAAACTATAAGAGGAATTGTTTCAACTCACATTCACTAAAGAAAACTGTAACTCAGTTCTTGTAATAAAAATGCATTTACAAAAGCATACCAACTTTTTGATCAGTATCATAATTTATCAGTCATAAAGCATTAAATTTCCACATTCTTTCTAGGTCATGTCCTTCAATCTTTGAAGGTGGAGAAATATCTCCATAATTCCCTATTATAACAAGAACATAATCTTTTTCATTTTATATACAGTAATGTTTATTTTCGCACTCAACATTATTAGAGGCAACTAATGTATAATTAAAAGTTGAAATGATACTCCTACAATAAAACTCTAGATCCACGTACCCTTTTTTGAGTAATTCTATCAGAAAATATTCTGGTTATAGTAGACATATTTGGTTCATAAATAATTTTCATCAATCTTTACTTCAAAAGAAGCTATGTAAATTTCATCAATTTTCATCAATCTTTACTTACAAAAAGCATACCCTCCGTCGACTGTAAAATTTAAAGATTGAAGTTCTTGCTATCTTGTTAGTCTTATAAATTTGTGTTTGTGAAATTTGTGAATTTAATGTTTCGAATTTCTTATAAGTCTCTACCATCAAAATTGAAATTCTCAACAATTGGACTCCTAGTCCTAAGTTTTGTTAAGGAATTAATGAAAATGGCTGTGGGTTTATTTGAGCTATTTAAAGGTATGTATACTCTGCGCTCAATTTTGATATGTTATGGTTGTTTGTATTTTGCTTTGGTACAATTTTGATATGAAAATGCTAAATTATTTAGTATGTTATATAAGATTTTTTACTGTAATGACATGATAGCGAAGAGGAAACCAGGATAAAAATATACTAAGCGTACAACGATGCATACATTGCGCTCTCGTCTTTCCTACAAGCTTACAAGTACATATGTTTTTCAAATGCTAAAATTGTTATGCCATTGTATAGATGTTTATGTTTAATATTTTTTCATTTTCCTCAGAATTGCCTCAGGTTCGATGGATGATTTGTGATAGCTACGAGGATGTTACAAACAAAAATAATGGAGGTGAGTTCATTTCTTTTTCTGTTAGTATCTACATAATGTTTCTGAATTTTCTGCTGCAATCTCTCGTAATGCTATAGTAGGTTGCAAGTAGTTGTTTTCACTCAATCCATTCTGGAAACATATTTTCATGTGGAAAGGGGGACCACTCACCAATGGACAAGCTGTTCCTTATGATCCCAAGTACCACGAAAACTGGAATATGAACAATGCTATGCCTAGGATTAGCTTTGATGGGCCAGGAAACAGATGGAGAAGAAGGTAAAATGCTATGCCTTTTGATGGAGAAGAAAGGTGAAAGTTGCAGAACCAAAGAGGACTGGCTGTGAGTAATCACGGGAATGCAGAGTGCCCAACAATCATCGGTGTAATGCCACAGATCAACATGTCTAGGATGCCCCTGGTCAAATAACATGCCTGAAAATAAATATTGATTTCTATTTAGTTGTGGTCTTTATAAATGTCAACATCCTTAGATTTGAATTTACTTTAATATATTTTATCTCCTTAATTAAGAGCCAAAGTATAGTGGTATATAAGTTGGCTATTAAGGCCGGTCCTCACATTTTAAAGGGCTACGGGCAAAATTTATAAGAAAATAGATATTGGACCCTTTTAATAAAAATGATGTAAACTAAAATTTTTATTTAAAGGCAAAAGTGCTATTACATTTATAAAAAATCAAATCCATAAAACTCTTCTAAATCCAAAACAAGTCACATTCTCACATATATCTTAAACTGTAAATAGAGTCACATTCTCACAAATACTGTATTAAACAAGAAGTTGTAATACATAACCAAAATCTAAAAAAGGCTAAGGGGTATTTTAACAGTATACCCAACAAATCAAAAGCATTTTGAGCTTCCTTTGTAGTACATTGATAATGGCATTATTTTCATGGAGCTCTCCAAAAAAGTAGAAACTAAGATGATTGATTTTCCCAAAAGTGATTCCTGTTGATTTCAATCTTCACTCTTAAATCTGCAGAAAAAATGTTTAAATACAATAAATTATATAAAACGGGATCTACAAGCTTTACGAGATGCTAAATCATTAGTGATAACTTCAACATCGACATTTTCCAAAAATTCCTTTTCGATTAACAAAATTGCCAAACCATTCAACCCTTCTTGAGACATTGATGATCTCAAGTAGGTTTTGATTAACTTAAGCTTTGAAAAACTTTTTTCAACTGATGCCAGTCACAGAGACTGTTAAAAAAATTCTATAAGCAATTGAAACATTCGAATAACAATCAGCAGACTTAACAAACTCAAGAACTTCAATAGCTGCACATTAAATTATTTGGTAAACTACTTTGCAACACTTTCAACTCTGAATAAAAGTCATTTAAATCAATTTCAGATGAATCTCCGTGAGAAAAGGTAGAGTGAAAAATGACACAACATTCTCTCAATTCATTTTCATTCAATGCCTTCAACTTGTTTGAATTAAACAAAAACCCAAAAATACTTTCAAAATGTTTTTAACTACTCAAATCTTTTTTCCAAAGATACAATTGCCGTGTTTACTACAACCAAAAAATAATTAATTTTAAATAAATCTTCGGGTGAACGAATTTCCCCATCTTGGTTATTCTCATCAAATTGTTTTTTTCTAATAATATGATGCTTTGTAGGAAACATAGGCTCTACATCCATTGTAATCGCAATCCTTTTAGCAATATTCATACTAGAGGTAAAGCCTTCATCCCTATACTTTTCAAAATATGACAATACACTTTCTAATTGCTTCGTGGTGGTGTCAATGCACATGGATTTAGATTGCAATTTCTTGCTAACCATATTTACAGAATATAAAATGTCATGCCAAATGACCATCCCAAGCAAAAACTCAAAACTACCAAGTGCATTATACAAACTCTCTGCTTCACTCTTTAACGTTGCATCATTACTACATGATTCATACAATTCACACAAAGTCAATCTAATTTGGGGAGCTTGAAATCTAATAGCTTTAACACTTTTAATTCGGCTCTCCCAACGAGTATTAGATAAACATTTCACAGTTAAGTTAGGGACATTGTCAAGCAAAATTTTCCATCTTTTCGTGAAACTCAAAAATAATATATAAATTTAGAAACCAAGTTAATAGTACTTCATAGTACTGAGTAGTTTTGGAAATAGCAAACTAACTAGGATTGTGAAATTAACTGAATACTAAGTAAACTCTTAATTAATAAGGCTAGCTTGAGTTTATTCAATGGAGAATAACTCAGTATTGCTGGATGATTAATTAAGTTATGACTCAGAGTAAGAAAAGCTGAGTTTATGCTGAGTACTACATAGTTTGGAATTACATCACTCAGCTTGTGTTGAGTTCCTGCTTTTACTTAATTAAAAGCACGCTTTATTTGACACATAGAGACTTAATGACACATGTGCTACTAACGTAATCTATGATGGAACAGAATATTCTCTTAGTGCTTTTCAGGGTAAAAGGTGCTGAAATTGAGAAAGATTCATGTGGTCCTCACAACGTCAAATATGTTATACGGAGATTCCCCGCTACAGTCCAAGTAAAAAGAATCTCTATTATGCGCCGCGTCTCAAGTGTCTCCGCCCGATTCTTCCAATGCCAACAAGGTCATCCAACGGGAAGACTCCACATTGCAATATAGCGCACCTCTCTCAAATCCAGATTGGTTGAAGATAAACAAGAATTTGTCAACGGAATTTTATCGCTCCTCAGCATTCAAATTCCTATCTCTAAACGTCCTAGAATCTATCTCTAACAGGAAGATTCGAAAGATTAAAGAGATGAGAAATTGAAGATCAGTGATCTCGTAAAGTTTGCAACGGCTACTTCTCAAAGCTTCAAAGTATAAATAGAAGACTGTAGCAGACTTTCAAACTTGGTGAATCACCTTGAATTTCTTAAGAGCAAAAACTCTGCCCAATTTTTCTCTACTTTGAAAGAAATTCCATAGCAAGCAATCAGCAAACAATCAATAGCTTTATCTGTTTTTAATAGAGAGACACTTAGATTAACATTGTAAGGATTCAACATTTTTATAAGTTGAATTCAATTTGCTTTATTGTTCAAAATCTGAGTGTTAGTTTGAGAAGGGTACTCAAACTGAGTTGAGCGCTAGTTAGAAAGGAATGTACTTTCTGTAACTGTGTCTACCCGCTGTAAAGGCTTTTTCGCCTATTGAAGGAACGAATCACTAATGGATTAAATCTCGGAGATGGTATCCTAGGACTAGAGGTAGGCTAAGGGCTGAACTAGGATAAAATCTTACGTGTAATCGTTCTAACTCTAAGCGATCAGCTTTATCAGCGATCTGCTCATTCATCTCTCTCATTTACA
>CATIWQ010305252.1:0-53459 GCA_949673415.1 Euphorbia schlechtendalii
TATATATATGTATGTATGTATGTATGTATGTATGTATGTATGTATGTATGTATGTATGTATGTATGTATGTATGTATGTATATCTATATAGCTAACATATGTGTATATAGTAAAGAAGGGTTTTTTACCTCCGAACCATCAACTTCTTCAACTACTGGTTGCTTATCTTGAGGTTCGCGCTTGAACTCTAGTATTTTGTGTACCTGTGTTTGGAAATTTTGTTAAATTACGACCTAACTTTGTAATTTTCATATTTTTCAATATACATTAATTTGTTTACAAATCCTATTGACTAATAGAATTTATGGTATAATATATATTGTATCAGTTTTAATACTGGTATAATATGTATCATATCAGTTTTAATACTGGTATAATATATACTATACCATATTTGAATTTTTAAAATGGTATAATACATGTATACAAATATGATATAGCATTCTAATTAGCAATTACAGAAAATCGACGAATAATCAATGACTTAAAGCAAAACATGGTTAATGTTTTTTATATTTTCAGAGAACTAGATTCAACTTTGCATTAGGAATGATCACTATTAAACAAGTCTATGCAATACAACTTTTTAACATAATTCTTTCTGTAGTTGTTTTGGAGGTGCACCATGTACACTAACCATGAACATGAATTTACTCAAATAAAATATACAAACTAACCATTTCACTTTCACAAAAAAAAACTATTCCAAATGATTCATAGTTTCTTTTATAGAAGAATCTCAGTTAACAAGAAAATCACATCTAAGAAATTAAACTAAACTCAATTCATAATCATGTCATCTTTTCATTAACTTAATTTCCAATGCATACACAAATATAAATTGATTAAAACTCAAAAACTAATTGTAATTCACGATTTTATATGGTTTTATAGAAACTTGAACTAACTTATCCACCCTGCTTTGGAATCTAGAAATGGGTCAATGATGAGAAGGACACTACTCATCAAGATAGTTTGTAATGTATTAGTGGGATAAGATACAAATATGAATCTGAATTTGGTTAAACAAGGCCTACCCCATAGGATCAACTTGTTTAAATCTAGGCTAAAATAAAAAGAATCTCTTCATAATTTACATACTACATTCTTTTAGGGTGATAAAAAGGGAATTTATTGATAATGTGGATCACATAGAAAATGAGAAGAAATATACTGTTGTAGCAATTGGCCCTCGTATTAGTAGAAGCTAGAAATAAAAAGTGTTGAACATGATTAAATAAACATAAGCAGCACAAACCAGGCAAAAGTGGCTTATTAATTTAAATAATGGAGGCAAGATGATCAGGGTGACCAAGGTCACTCCATCTCACATGATGATTAAGGCATCAAAGCTGATGCAGAATCCAATTGCATTTCCAAGACTAAGAAGACTATGCTAAAAGAGAGGGAAATAGCAAATATTTTGAATCAATAGTTTATGTATGAAGAATTATATCAAATTTGAAGTGCTAGTTGTGATGCATTCTTTCTCTTCTCCACTTCAACTCTCCAAACCATTTGTCTGCTTCTTTTAGGATGTACAGGATCATCAACATAATACAAGCCAAATATCTTTCTCAAACACCTAATGAGAAACTCATAAGGTTGAAATTTTTCTACAAATATGCAACTATATAAAGAGATGGAAGAGAATTAGCAACAATGTCACAAAGAAACTTAAACAGGAACCGAAATAGGCACCTAGAATGTGAAACATGTTTTGAAAATGGAAAAGTGGCAATATACAAGGGTATTCATAAATTCACAGGATAATGCTAAAATTGCAAGCATGTCACATGAATAAAAAAGGTCTCATCATTCTGAAAGTGACAAATTAGAATCAAAATTTGAATTAGGTTTAGAATCATAAAGCAAAGAACATCAAACAAAATTCATCAATTTCATTGGAGCATGATAATGTTTCATGGATCATCTCGAGTTAGGTTTAATCAAAATCAAATTAGAATCAAAACTTGAATTAGGTTTAGAATCAAAACTGACTTATTTTGGCTCGAAATCTTAGTTTATTGATTGGAATAATAGATTGATGATAGATAATTACTGAAATCGTTGATCTGAGATGAAGATTTTAACAAATTATTGACAAGAGAAGTAGTAGAAGGAAGGCGTAGAAGGAATGAAGATCACGTAGAAGGAAGGGTTTGAACTTCGCTTATCAAAATTCAAGTAATAGTATAAATGAGATTTAGTTTCGTGGGCTTTTTAAATGGGCTTTTTTTTACTAAAGTAGGAATTGGGCATCTTAATTTAGGGCCATAAAACATAATTTAGGAAGCCCAAAAAATTAGATCCAAATTATAAGAACACGTGATGAATAAAAGAAGCCAAACTCTTGCTTCTGTTCGTTCCGGGAAAAATAATTAACCGCCTTCCTCTCGTCACCGATTTCTTTGTAAATCAACTTTGGATCACATATTTCACTGTTAATCTATTATTCCGACGAGAAGAAACAAGTGTTCAGGTAAAATAAATAAGTAACTTCTATCTAAAATCAATGATTCTCATCTTCTTTATCGTCAATTAGCTATTCTAATCAATGGAGAATAATTTTTCAAGCAAGAACATGTTAGTTTTTATTCTAAACCTAAATTTGATTTCAAATTAACCTAAATTATGTTTTGCAATAATTTTTTATAAAATTTTTACACATATTTACTTCATTTTAACTCATATAGTTTTGATTCTAAATCTGATTTAGATTAAACCTAATTCGGGTCTTGTAATCATTTTTATATCAAACTATTAGTAATGATCTTTTATTATTAAGATGATGTAGGAATATGTTGTGACTTTTATTATTCTAAATCTGATTTAGATTAATTTGTCGGAGAGGCTTTCCAAAGCTGTTGTTTTGGACATTGAGTCGAGTCGGGGAATTGAGCACAATGAACACATTATCAATACTGATCACTCTAAGGATGAAATGAATAAAGCACAAGCTCTTGAGGTCTACTATCTAATTCATTATTTATTTGAGTATCATATTCCTTTCATGTTGAAAAAAACAAATAGAAAGGATACTATATACAGATTAATGAACTTCAACTATATAGATTAGTCCACATCACAAAAATGTACTGATCTAGTTATGTCAAATTTTTTTGTGATGTGCAATTAAGTAACTGTAAATTCTGAGGGAGTTGTATTCTTTACAATATTCAATTAGCCAGGAGACAATGACGCTTCTCCAAGAGAAGCAGCAACTATCATAAAATTTTCATCTTCGAGGATGGTCACACAATAAAAAAAGCCTTGGCTATGAATTCTCTAAGTGGATAGGAGTCAAAACACCACACGTGATTTTCTATACAATGGTAGTTTCATGCTTATATTTATCAATACTATACCTTCTATTAGTCAATCCTTGACTCTTCTATTTTCTTTATAATAGTAATCCTACTAGTCAATACTAAAAGGTTGGTTTTTTTCAATTTAGACTTTAGACACAATATTTGATAATTAGGTGGTTCTTATATTACTATAGGATTATCAAAAAGGTGAAGTATAGTTGAAAATAATGAAGATGTAGACTTGGAAATCACATAACATTTCACTTTCATGCACTTTAAACTGGTGAAGAATATTCACTTGGATGTCTGTCTCTATTTCTGGTCTAACTATGATTGATTTGCCATGTTAACTGTAGGAAAATGAAGATTTTCCATTTTGGAAAAGAAGCACTGCTTACAGTAGCAACTATCCTCTCTCCTGAAAATATAGTAGACAAATCTAGAACAAGTTAGTAATATTATTAGTTTTTGCTTCCTTTATGTAAATTTGACGCCCTTGTAAAGTTTTATTTTGTGTTGCTTTGTTCTGCGTATTACATCTTTATATCTAGTAACTAGTTATAGAGTTATGTTGTGTGCAAAATAGAAGTAAAGATCTTCTGTAATTACTATCTAGAATGCTATATCAGATTTGTATACATGTATTATACCAATTTTGAAGATCTTTTGTAATTGCTAAGTCATTTATATTGAATGTCAATTATCTTCAAAAATTAACAAAAGTTATGTTGTAATTTTCAAACATAGGTAAAGAAAAAACTGGAGCTCAAGCACAGAGCTCAAGATAAACAACCTGTAGCTGAAGAAGTTAATGTTCAAAGGTATAGAGTTCTTCTTAACTATATATACATCTGTTAGCTATATAGATACATATATTACTTAACATAATCGTATGTCTATTATATAGATATGAAGATCAAACTAATCCATTTACTTTTTCCCCAAAAGATATAATGTGTATTATATCATAATGAAAATTGGTATTAATATATGATTATCTATTCCGGGGAATTTGTTTTTAAACATATTGTATTATGTATTTTTGAGGAATTAGTTTTTAAAATACTCTTAGGCACTCTAGACAAAATCACAATCAATCTTACCACATATTTGTGTATGTAATGAAATTTAGTTCATTGAACCCAAGTTAATAGTACTTAAATGTACTTAAACATTTTGGAAGTAACAAAATGACTAGGATAGTGAAATTAATTGAGTACTAAGTATACTCTTAATTAATGAAGTTTACTTGAGTTTGTTTAAGGAAAAACAACTCAGTTTACTGAGTAATTAATTAAGTTATAACTTAGAGTAAGAAAAGTTGAGATGTGCTGAGTATTACATAGTTTATAAAGATATCTACTCAGCAGTGCTGAGTTACCTTTTAGGAATAAAAAGTTGTATTACTTTGACACTTAGAGAATATTTGATACTTGTGCCGTTAATGGTTTCTGTGAGAAATGGAATATAACTTCTGATGCTTTCAGGATAAAAAGCATTGAAATTAAAGAAGATATTTCTGTAGCCCTCACAATCATAAAGGTGTCAGTATGGAATGTTGGAGATTCCTCACTAAAGTCCAAAGCAAAAGGAATCCTCTGACATATGCCGCTTCCCAGTGTCTCCGCGCACCCTCTCCAACTTCAGCAAGTTAACCAATGGAAAAATTCCACATTGCATCTCGCGCACCTCTTTATCAGATATTATTACTTGAAGACAAATGAGTTTTTGACAACAGATTAATATCACACTTCAACATTCAAAATCTCTATCTCTAAATATCTTGAATTTGTCTCCAATGGGAAAATTTGAAATATTTGAAGAGAAAAGAAATTGAAAAGCTGTCAGGATGAGAAGTTTGCAATGACTAATTCCAAGAGCTTCAACTATAAATAAAAGACTGGAGTAGACGTTCAAACTTGGTGAATCAGCTCAAATTTCTTCTAAGAGCTGAAACTCTATTCAAATACTCCTAGCTTCAAGAAATTCCAAATCAAGCAATTAGTAAACATTCATTGTTCAAATCTGTATAGCACTTAAGTTTTAACATTGTAAAGGATTCAACATTTTATAAGTTGAACTCCTTAGTTCACAAATCTCTCTTAGAAATCTGAGTGGTAGTTTGGGAAGGGTACCCAAATTGTGGATTGAGCGATAGTTAGAAAGAAAGGTACTTTCTGTAATAGAGTCTACCAGCTGTAAAGGCTTCTCCGAATAAGGAAGGAATGAAATCACTAGTGGATTAAAGCTTAGAAAGGAATCCGGGGACTAGAGGTAGGCTAGGGGCCGAACTAGGATAAAATCTCAAGTGTTGAAATTCTACCCTTAATCGTTTATCTTTATCGCGCATTTCTCATCCATCATTCTATCTCTATTTTCAATTTTACTTGAAAACCAATCCATGCTATTTAGAGTACTCGGCACACAGTTGAAGATAAACTGTGCTAGCAAAGCTAAGCAGTTTATAAGTTTTTAGACCCAGCTGAGCATGCCGCACTCAATACGCGCATCTAAAAACTGAAATTGGTAAAACATTTTCATAAAACCTAAAAAGAACCAAGAACTGCATTCACCCCCCTCTGTTGTGTAATTAAGGCGTCTAAGGAAAAATAAGCGGTATCAGAGTAAGTTCTCAACTTATTGACTAATCGTCTTTGAGTTAAAGATCCATAAATGGCTTACAATAACTACAATTATTGCTCAGGATAAACAATGCTCCTTAAGGAGGGAATGTCTGTAACTAGGCCACTATTATTTGACGGTAATCATTACACGTTTTGGAAAAATCACATGAATTTTTTTTCAATCTCAAAGCATGCAAAGCATGGCTCTCTATAGAGTTTTGCCCTCGAATTCCTACTGTAATAAGGAATGGGCAACTTGTTCTAATCTATCTTGAAGACTATGATGATGCTAACCTAAGGCTTCTCAAAGAGAACACCATAGCCATCAATTACTTAGGTTATGTGCTAGATCTTACAGAGTTCAACACGGTCTCAGCATGTGTTACAGTGCAACAAATCTAGAAGAAGCTGGAGATTACCTCTGAAGGGACTGACAAGGTCAAGGAGTCCAAGATCAACCTCATGCTAAGAGAGTATGATATGTTCCAGATGGGTGCTAGTGAGGGTATTCAAGAAATAATACCAAGTTCATTAACATTGTTAATGAATTAAAGAGGCTTGGTAAGGAGTTCACCGAGGAGGAGCTGGTGAAGAAGATTCTCCGCACTCTTACCTTAGAGTGGGATACCAAGAAGAGCGTGATCAAAGAGGCTCATGATCTTAAGACCTTCAGTTATAATGAGCTGATAGGCATCTTGATGACTTAGGAAATGAACCTGACGAAATATACTGATGACTCCAAAAGGAGTAAAGGCAAGGAAAGAGAAGGTAAAGCCATTATCCTGAAAGCCGATTCCTTTGATGAATCCACAAGTTATGATTCTAATGAGAAAATGACCCTTCTGACCCGGATGGGAAGTTCATGAAGAAGGATGGGAAGTTCAACAAGAAGAAGTTTCCTACTAAAATCAAGTCAACTCATCACTAGCGAGGAGTTGAGTATGGACTCAAGAAGGAACATAGAAAAGATATCAAATGCTTTGGCTGTGGAGAAAAATGCCACATCCAGTCGAGCTGTCCAAAGATCAAGAAGGACATTTAGATATAAGAAGAGGTTCGCAAAGAAGAATGAGGAACTTACTGCCACCTGGAGCAATTAAGAAGAATCTTCATCATCCGATAAAGAAGCAACTGATTCCGTCAACCTCTTCTTGATGGTCATTAAGAATGAAAGAGGTGAAAGCTCAACATCTGTTTCAAATAAAAGTACTAAGAAAAGAACATCAATGAGCTAGTGAGGAGAAGTGTAGCAAAGGAAAATCTCCCCAAGCTAAGGTAAATTCTGAAATTCCTTTGTCTATTGAAGAATTCGCCCAAGTACTCTTTGATTTTATGAAACTGACTAATAAGTCAGGAAAGAACATCAATGAGCTAGTGAGGAGAAGTGAAGATTAGGAAGACACTATCGCTTCCTTATCTCTTGATATCCGCTTTCTTCTAGAAAAAGCCAAGCATCAGGAATGTAATGACAGTAAGAGTACTAAGAAATTATATGAGTTAATTGCTAAGATAACAACTTTAAAGAAGGAACTGGTTCCTCCTCTAGCCAATAGTTAAACATTGAATAACCAAACTATTCTAAGAGGAAGAATTCCTCTAAAAGGAAGAGAGCGAGCCATCCCAAAGCAAAAACAATGAGCAATTTTTATGGAAAAGCTAGACATGTTATAGTACTCTGTAGGCATAAAAATGGTTATCATGACAAGTATGATTGGAGTAACGTAAGCACTGCTAACAAGGGAGTACCAGCTCAAGAGCATTGGTACCTAAGAAAACATAATTATTTTTCAGGTGAGCCTTAGATCCGCTGATGACTCTAGAATGTGGTATTTGGATAGCAGATACTCAAGGCATATGACAAGGGATGAAATTCAGTTCATCTCATTGGAGCGTAAAAGAAATAGAAGTGTCAGCTTTGGAGATAACTAAAAAGGCAAGATTGTTGGTTGTAGCACTATTGGTGTCTCTCCTTCAATCGAAGAACTTTCTCTAGTCAAAGGACTCAAGTTTAACTTACTTAGTGTATCCTAGCTTTGTGACAAAGGTAGAAAGGTTTTACATTCAACTCAAAAGGTTGCTCAATTATTGATTATAAGACTGATTCTACTATTCTCTTTGCTGCTAGAATTAATAATTTTTATATGATTGATTTATCTCCTGGCTCCACTAATGTGTGTCTTGTATTTAAGGAGGATAATTTATGGCTTTGGCATAAAAGGTTAGGTCATATAAATATGAATATTCTGTCCAAACTAGCCAAAAAGTAATTAGTTATGGGTTTACCCAGCATCAGCTTTGAGAAGGATAAACTTTACTCAACTTGCCAATTAGGTAAGCAGTTCTATTTCTAATAAATTCTATTAATATTCATATAGAATTGCATTAAAATATTAAAGATTTCTATTTACAATTTTCTATTTGAAATTTTAACTAATTCTATTTTGAATTCTATTACTTATTTATTATTCAAATTTATTTTTAAATATAATTCTATTATTCTATAAGGTCATGTGCAATTTGAATTTAACTTATTCAATTTATTACTTGATTCATTCACACAATATCCTGAATAAAATAAGAATAAAAAAATATCACACGACTAAAATTGAATTACGGAAATATTAGAATCTCTTTCATGAATTATAAATTACAACCTATCGAATTCGCATTATACCTGATTTAGAATACACAGTTCTACAGGTCACATAGTAACTAAGCGACCATTGGAGCTCCTCCCCTGGATCTTTTTGGCCTAGTTCAGCCCATGAGCTTGGGTGGAAAGAGATTTTCATTGGTGGTTGTGGATGACTTCATAAGATTCACTTTGGTAGTCTTGCTTAGAAGCAAAGAGGAAACATATGAATCTTTTGTCAAGCTCAATAATCGAATAATGAACGAAATAGGAACTAAAATTAGTATAATCTGAAGTAATAATGGATGTGAAATCAAGAACCTTTATTTCTAAGAATTCTATTCAGCACATGGCATTGACCACAACTTCTCTTCTCCTTATACTCCTTAACAAAATGGGGTTGTAGAAAGGAAGAATAGAACTATAGTTGAAATGGCTCGATCCATGCTGAGTGCCAACAATCTACCAAAGTACTTTTAGGGAGAAGCTGTTAAACATCCTGTTATCTTGAATCGGGTTTTAATTTACCCAATTATGGAGAAAACACCGTATGAGCTTTGGCGAGGGAGCAAGCCTAAGATTGGTCATCTTAGATCATTTGGATGTAGATGCTTTGTTCTTAACACCAATGAGTAGTTAGGTAAGTTTTATCCTAAGTCTGATGAAGGTATCTTTTTGGGATACTCAACTAACTGCAGGGCATATAGAATATATGTCAAGTGTATCGGCCTGTTAGAGTTGTCTATGCATGTGGATTTTGATGAAACTAACAATGCAAATAGATGTCTATCTAATGAAGATGAAGGAGTAACCCTACAAGCAAATCAACTCAGTATGCCACTCTTTGTGCTACCCAACCCAACACAAGAACCTGAAGTTGAGGAAGTCAAAGAAGATGATGATCTTTCTATCAACTTCAACGATGGTGAAGATCAACCTCCACCTCAACAACCCATTGTAGATCCTCTAGCTGCTGATCCGAGTCAACCAAGAGAGATTAGGACACATCACCACCATCCTCTCGACATCATAGTTGATGATGTTCATAATCTGGTGATGATAAGAGGTCAGCTCAGTAGGATACAGAGTCATCCAGGGTTTATCTCATTGATTGAACCCAAGAAGTTTGAAGATGCAAAAGGAGATGATTATTGGATCATCGTAATGCAAGAGGAGTTGACACAGTTCAAGCACAATGATGTTTGGGATCTAGTTCCTAAGCCTAAAGGGAAATCAATTATCAGCATCAAATGGGTTTTCAAGAACAAACTTGATGAAGATGGCTCTGTTATCAGGAACAAGGCCAAGCTTGTTGCTCAAGACTACAATTAGCAAGAAGGCATCGATTATGATGAGACTTATGCTCTAGTAGCCCAGCTTGAAGCTATTCAAATCCTATGTGCTTTCGCATCCCATGTGAATTTCAAATTATTTCAAATGGATGTAAAAAGTGCATTCCTAAATGGATTCATTCAAGAAGAAGTTTATGTTCACCAACCTCCTGGCTTTGAAGATCCGAAGAATCCGAAGCACATCTTCAAACTAAAGAAGGCTCTCTACGGATTGAAGCAAGCCCTAAAAATTAGTATGAAAGACTGACCAATTTCTTGATCAGCAAAGGCTATGAAAGAAGAAAGGTAGGTACAACTGTATTTATCAAGCGAAAGAAAGAAGATGTGTTGTTTGTCCAAATATATGTGGATGATATCATATTTGGAGCAACTAATGAAAAGCTATGCAAGGAGTTCAGCAAGCAGATGAAAAGTGAGTTTGAAATGTTAATGATGGGAGAGCTCAAACTCTTCCTTGGTCTTCAAATTAAGCAGAATAAAGATGGAATCTTTATTAGTTAAGCAAAGTATGATAAAGAAGTCTTGAAGAAGTTTGATTTGGAGCATTTGAAGCCAATGTCCACTCCCATGTCCATTAATACTATCTTAAGCAAAGATGAAGTTGGAAAACCTGTAGATAACAAATTCTACAGAGGAATAATAGGCTCTCTTCTTTATCTTACTTCTAGTAGGTAGGACATATAGTATGATGTGTACTACTATACTCATTATCAAGCTTATCCCATAGAATCTCATTTAGCAACTATGAAGAGAATTCTCAAATACTTGCAAGGCTCTATTGAAGCAGGTCTATGGTATCCCAACAACATGGATTTCATTCCAAGAGGATTCACAGATGCTAATTATAGTAGAGACAAGATCGACAGGTTAATCCCCATAGGAGGATGTCATTTCCTTGGAGAATGATTAGTCTCTTGGTATAGCAAAAAGCAAACTTCTATTGTGCTGAGTACAACTGAAGCTGACTACACGGTAGCAAGAAGTTGTGTATCACAACTGCTATGGATCGTGCAGCAATTGGAAGCATAGTATAAAGTCAAATTATCTCAAAGTTATGTGTGATAACAAGAGCACAATTAACTTATCAAAGAATCCAGTTCAGCATGGTAGGATGAAGCATGTGACCATCAGACACAGCTTCATTAGAGATCATGTGCTATGGGGAGATGTCATGATGGAATATGTTCTTTCAGAGGAACAGTGCGCTAACATATTCACTAAACCAATTGCTAAAGGAACAGTTCAATGTCCTAAGGTAACTTATTGGTATGGCAAACCCCATGTGAAGAAGAGGAGGTTAGAAATTTGGCTAATTGTTGAAGAGAAAGCCTTATTTCATCTAGGAGATGACACATGTTTAACTCCATCTAAATTTTAAAGTAACAGCATGAGATTTAGTTTCGCAGTTAAAATCAAAAGCCCACTATTTCAAAAGACATGCTTTTGAATTATAACCATTTTCTACAAAGCTAACCATTTTACTAAGGCTGCTAATCAAGTGTTAATCTCAATGCTAATTCTCATCTTGAGATGAGGAAGCCCCATGTATCTCAGAGAGTTTTTATTATCTACAAAAGCTGAAGGAGTTGAAGAGAGAGATTACTTGCATCTTTAAATCCTAGACAATTTCTAGAGCTAAAGAATCCTAATCACTTTTCTTCTCAAAAAATCCCTTTTTCACTCAAATGGTGATAATAAAAACTACTTTTAGGCTCCAATCCACCTCCAAAAGAAGCCTTATTGTGAATACTGAAGGCAAGATGGAGAAAATCACCTTCTTAGAAGGAACTTTGTTCGCAAAGGTGGATTGGGTATCCAACCAAGACATTGGCTCGGTGTAAGGTGTTGATTATGAGAGCCTTCTCATAAATTACATCATCCATAGGATAAGCAATAAAACCTAAGCCAATTTTTGCAATTGGAGGGACCAGCAATCGCAGGTCTCATTAAGGCTGTCTACACCAATCTCTACATAATCTAGGGCTTCAACGACATCGTCCTGGTAGAAATTGATGGAAATTCCTACCTCATCAGCTAAAGATTGATCACGAGCATCCTCAAAATGCCTCACAAAGGCACTCAGCTCAAAAAGACTGGTGATGAGGACACCGTTATCATCCAAGAAGATTGGGAACTCCTAGCCAACTACGTCTCAGGGGAGATTGCTGCTTCAAGGATGAGCTAGACAACTAGAGCTTGCCATGAGATGGTGATCAGGCTGTTGTTTCCCATGGCGGGCTCTGTAACTAGCTGCACCTATTTTGAGAGGTGTCTGGTCTACCATATAGTAGTAGGTAAAAGGCTTAATAGGGTAGTGGTGATTCTTCACCACCTAACTAAGCTGACTAATGTCTACCACTATGGTTACCTCATCACCACCTTGATGAAGGCAGTGAAAGCAGATGTTCCCACATATCTTGGAGGGCCTGGAGATATAGTGCTAGCGGTGAAGAAAACTCTTGATCTGTCCCACTTCACCAAGCTATATCACGGCCAACTAGGTATAATAAAGCATAAGAAAAGTGAAAGTTGAAGTGTGTACCATTAGTATTGCTAACGAACATGCCAAAAAAGGAAGAAACATGGATTCATGATGGACTTTGAGGGAGGCAGTGAGGACATTAGTGATAATGTTCCTTTGTCTGCAAATTTGGAGTAGATTAACGCCACTGTTTCCTCTTCAAAGGCCAAAGTAACCTCTTCTAAGGCGAGGAAGAAGAGCCCCTCAAAATTGAGGGCTGGATATACGCCTGCCCAGTCCATAGTAAGAAAAAGAAGGCAAATAAAGGCTAAAACTCGCTCTTAGAGGGAAACTGAGGTGAAATAACAAGCTAAAGAGCCAGAAGATGTTGTGGAGGCAGATGAAACCTGACGCCAAAGAAAGCGTAAACTAGTCATATCAGAAGAAACTGAGGAGCAGGGAGATCCCAAAAAGACCTAAGAAGAGGATATAATTAGTCTTAGCGCTAATGCTGAGGTGCAAGATGTTCTCACCGAAGCTAAGGGAACTCAATGAGAGTGCCCTGCCACCAACCGCCCACTACAGAAGAACATTCAAGTGGTGAGAAGTGATGAGGATGTTGGAGGAACCTTACCCCTTCATCAGAAAGAATATGATCTTCCTAATCCCGACATCCCCATAACCAAATTCACTCAAACTTTGGAACTTTTTACTCAGGCTGAAAAACCTCAAGTTGAACTATCTTTGGATCAAACAGCTATAAATCCTACTCCCTTTCCTGTAAATTCCCCAATTTATACTCCTGTATGTTAGACATGATGTATGCCCTAGAGGCAATTAGGAAAATATATCTTTATTAGCTATAATGTACAAATAGTTTCGAATTATTATTAATAATAATTAAGGCATCTTTATTGCTCATCACTGCTTTCAATTTATTTATGTATCTCACTAGTATCATATATGTATAGTGATGATCACATGTTGGTAAGCCGAGTAGTCAAGATGGGATCTAGCGCCCTTGATATAGTGATATAATGGGAGATATACCTTAAAGCCCCTTGTCCAAGTGGCATACTCATAAACCTTTGATCAGAGTATAAGATTGATATAACGGGTTTCTAGTCAATCTTAATACATAATGGCCGAGTGGTGTTCTTTGTGAACAAGTCTAATTCCAGGATTGCTACGACTATTAAATGAGCTGACACTTAATCCGAGCTAAATAAACTAGATTGTACATAAACTGATGGAATGAGTGAATTGTATTGGTTACCATTGTAGAATCCGATCAAAGCACAAGCACATGACATTTCAAGTATTAGGGGATCATACGCATTTGCTAGAAAGTCCATTTGATCATCTAAAGCTATCGGGTTCCATATCGGTCTAGGACACTAAGCCTAAAGGTTCCAAGCTGGGAAGCCAAGTTTAGGTTAACCTCTAGCAGCTCAATACTTTGGGATCCTATGAGGTTACACATTTAGGGTCTTTATCGGACTATGTAAAGAACCTATAAACTAATTCTATCCCAAGAATATCTAGTTGTTGAATTCGTTTAAAGATTTATTAATTGATTGGACCGAATTAATAATTAAAGGGAATAAAGAGAAAATAAGGAAAAATGCACAGAGTGTAACCCATGGGGCTTGCACAGTTGCCATGCGTGCTGAAAAACTCATAGGCCACTAGCGCAGGGGGTAAGCTCGTGCTCACAAGTGCAGCCCATGGCAGCTATAAGTAGGGGATTTTATACCAGCTCAAGCATTTAATGATGATGGCTTTTCAGGATTTTTATCTTCGAATCACATAATTTTTCACTATCCGATGATCTTCAAATAGGAGTCTTCCTCGTCTTTGAATTCAAAAGGACTTTTCTAATAAAATTTTTTTTTCCTTTAATTCAAAAATTAATTACAAAATATGAAAATACACAAAAAAATCTGAAACCATCGTAGAAAACCGGTGCAACTCTCGCCAGACTCAGGCAAGGCTCACCAGGGAGACTGGTAAGGATTGCCTCGCCAAGGAGTGTGGCGAGGTCCCCAATCTCCCTGGCGACCTCGCCAGCCCCTTTGGCAAGGTTTACCTTGCCAAGGAGTTTGGCGAGGTCGCCAAACTCCCTGGCGACCTCACCAGACGATTTAGCGAGGTCACCAAACTCTTTGGCAACCTCACCAAATATTTTTTGCCTTTTTTTGGATTTCCAGGATTTTTCCTATAAATAGTCGAACCTTTTTAGATTGAAGGGTGGTTTGAAAATTCAGAGAAAATTTCTTCTCTTCAGAAAGAAAAACACTACAACAATATTTTCTTTAATTTCTTCCAATATTTCCTTAGATCCAAAACACATTTGGGTTCCAACTATTAATTTTTTTCCAAATCATTCTTTATCTACTTTTCTTCTTAAATCCTCAGATATTCTCTGGTCTAAAACAAATTTAAACCTGAGTCTGATTATCTTTTTGGATAAATAAACACTTATTTTCCAACCAAACATAACTAAATCAAAATGAATGAGGAACGCTCCCGGGGATCATATGGATACACCGAAGTGGATTCACGCAGAAAGGGTAAGCCTCTGAGTTCCTAGAATTGCGGATTCCATGCTCTCGTCTACTTCATCTTTTTCTGGTCTTATTTTATTTATTATTATTATAAGTGTTGTAATTTTCTTTCTACATTTCATAATTTCTTTATTAATGGAAATTCATGTTAGAATCCCCCCATGAAGGGAATAAAAATTATTCCCGGTCAGTCATTTTCACTAATAAAATTGACCAACATATGTGTAAATAAAAATGAACCATTTTTATTTAAAATAAAAACTTTAAACAGTCAATGTTTTAATTAGGCCACACGGGCCTTCTCAAAATCAAATCAAACATATGTGCCATATCTCTTGCTAACCTTTGTGGATGCAAGTTAGATGTATGGCTAGGAATTTATTTTTCCTTCGAGTATTGCAAATATTATTTTAAGGAAATGTAATTAATAGATTAGGCGGGCTGTTGCATCCCCCGAGGTTTTGTAATTTTTGTAATCTTTATTTTTCCGCATTTACTTTCTACATTTACTTAATGCTTGATGTATGGATTTACTACTTTCCGTATACTCGTTAAATCATGCATTTCAAACTCGAAAATGATTTAAGTACGAATATGCGCAATTAAGAAAAATGGTTTTCTACAGATGTAATATAATGTGATCACATAAGAAATAAGCACCACCTTATCTCGTACCCAAATCTCTGTGTCTTGGTGGGCCGTCCCTCAGACGTCAAGCCTCACAGGACTCTAATTCATGGGAAGAGTGAATCTAGGTGGCGACTCCACACTAAGAGATGGCGGATTCAAGTTTGAACCAATCTAAAATGTTTTCACTCTCTCAATCAAAACCTTCTGGGTCCCCGACCTGGTGCACTTTTTATAAACACCCCGGTGGACCGCACCTCTCATTCCGTGTGCTCTCGGCCCACCACTCCGTGTCGTCCGCTCACAGTGGCGACTCCGTTGGGGATTTTTTCTAAAAACTTGTTTTTTCAAAGATTTTAGATTTTAGATAAGTGCCAAAAATTATTGATCACATTATTCCATTTTCTCTTAATTATGACATATTCATAATTTCACATTGTAGTAGAAGGGATTAGCCCATAAGTCTAAGGTACCCTGTAACTACGAAGCTTTCTCTTGTACTAATCTACCTCCCTGAGAAAAGATAGTACTTGAGCAGGTGGTGCACTTGTTGCCATATCGCATGTACCTCCCTCGTTAGAGGCTTGGAGTGTATTTTAGTGCAACAAGAACGTTTTACATCAGCAACCCACTTTTAAACCTCATGTAAATAAACCATAGGCATTTTCCCTAGGATGTTACCCAATAAACGACCATGCATTATATTTTTCTTGCAAGTGCACTCCTTAGTATCTTCATGATACGAAGATGAACCAAACTTAGGATAGAGACTAGCCAAAAACCCTACACAAGGGAGTTATATGGTTGGAAGTTTGGACATTGCATGCTATATGTTATGTACTTATTATTGCACAAATGTCATGATAACCATGAATCTTAGTGTGGACAGTTGAACGCACACACTCATGATGTAACATAGCATTTTCTCATCATCATCATACTTAGGATTAGTTGACAAGCGAGATCGTGTCACCCTAGGACAACATGAAACCACTTAGATTCATGAAGAATCATTCACCCCCAATATGCATGATGTCCACTTGACATCCGACACTCAGCCCGCAAGGGGAAATAACACATCCCACAAATTACCTATGAAATCTCAGTTCGACATCTAAATCATAGCCCAAAAGGGGCAAATACCTACCCCAAACCATTTCCCACATTAAAGGATATCTTAGTTGATGTCCTAACCTAAGCCCTCACAGGGCAAACTTACTTCATAAGTCTTAACTTACCAAATCTTCAAAGGTATACGCTTCATACCCGAATCATTCACCCACACGGGGCAGTATTTCATGCATCACCACATACCTCAATAGTGGTGACCACATAGGCATCCAAAACTCCGCCCTAATTGGGTAAAATTAACCAAATCATTCATTTGATAGCTACATACAGTAGTTGTTTTCATTTCATTAGAGTATGACGCACTGCTCAGCCGAAATAATTTTGACCTCCTCATGAGACCTAGTCATAGTACGAAACCTCAAACTTTTGACCTATTACCACACGAGTAACTTGGTCACCTCACTTACACCACTCATATTTCAATGTCATACAGACATTGTACAAATCCCAAAGCCAACCCCGATGTTGGATTTTCGTTTCCTCATATTTTCATCTTTACCTAATGACTAACCTGTTTGTTTTAAATGGATTGACATACATGTTATTTCACATCATGGCATGCTAACCCCTTGTGAACGTAGCCATAACATTAAAAATCTCACACATTTCTCGCATCATGAATCATATCACGCACAGTCTAATCATCTACTTGTGTATCTTAGCTTGGAAAAGGCCTGCTCATCGCTTGGTTTGTGTTTCTCCAATCGTGGCCAATCTAGAGGGGATTCCATACACTGACTCAAGTGAGGACTAAGGTTCAGACTCGAATTTAGTTCAATGCATGCTTGTCATGGCCAATCCATAAGAAGAGGAGGCGGGGGAGGATCACCCTGTCCTTACAGGATAAAACTTGCAAGAGACACATCAATCATCGGTGAGCACTGAGATTGCAGCTGCCTTGAATGCCTTTGCCAACAGCGAACAACTAGCATCTCTCATTCGCCAACACGTCGGGAGAGCTCAGAATATGGTGTCCAGCCCGGAGGTCACCCTTTACAATGTCAATCCAACAAGGGGACCTCCTACCTCGCATGTGGTGTCCTCAACTCCTGCTGCCTTTTACCAGTTCAAGGCAGGACGAAGTCAGCCAAACCAGGCTCGTATTGGTTAGCTAGGATATAACTTTATCAATCCTCCCCAATTCTTCTCAGGATAAATGGGGGAGCTGGCATTCACACTAGGGCCTTTTTTTATCAAAGAATGGCCCAACAGCTTGTTCGTAACTGGAGTACATCGATCGCCTCACAGTTCTAGGCACCTTAATTGCCTAATTTTGGGCATTTCCCTAGGGGTAATATAGCTCTCATCCAAGCGCAGGGAACACCATCCTCCAACAACTAGGAATGGTGGAACTATGGTGACAATTTCTGGCCACTCACTGTGGTGATCTCATGAATTCATACTCCGCGCAATCGGTGATGAAGATAGCTTGCTCCCAAATTTTGCAATGCCGCAGTTTGAAAAGTATGTGGGATATGGTGACCCGCGTGCTAACTTAATGCATTATCAAAAGGTGATGAGAGCATTAAGGGTCAGCGAATGAATGATGGCTAAGCTTTTCATTGTGACCTTAGGCCACCCAGTCAATGAATGGTACAGCCACCTTCCATAGGATGTAGCCATTGATTGGAATAGCCTTGCTCAGGATATGATGGGGCATTATGGTTTCAACTCTCAAATGGAAACCACAATGCAACATCTGGAGGCTATAAGGTAAAGGCAGGGTGAGAGCTTCAAATCCTATTATGTACGTTAGATAGCCACATAGGTCAGGCTGCAGGCTCACTTAACTCTACCAGAGATGATAACCAAGCTTCTAAAAGGTGCACTGCCATCATATATGAACAAGTGTGGTTTAGACATCTTTTTGAGATATCAAGAAGTGTTTGAGAAGGCAGAGAGAATGGAGCACTTTGTATCCATGGATGCGTCTGGGGGGTACTAACCCATGATGGGTGCTTATGTAATAATTTAGCTTTTAGCTACTTTGCCTACAAGGCTTTTGAAATTCTAAATAAATTGAACATTGTTTATTTGTTTGATACTCTATCAATGACACCACACATGCTCATAAGCACACACATAATGTTTTTAGCACATGTGACACATCATGTCATGAAATTGATTTGGGTATAAATGGATTCTCCATAATTACAATAAATTCAAATGATTTGACTCTTAAGAGAAAGTGAGAGATAAACACATGTACTAAGACAAGGCGGGATAGCAATTACCTCATCCTATAAAGACTTAAGATCGATAGAAAGATCTCTAAGCATGAAATGTCCACTGACTTAGTCAAGAGAACGAAGCACACAAAGATCAAAATGATTGAAGCTAGAGTAAGGCTGAAATGTTAACCATGAGACCAAACACCAGCGCAATGTCACAAAGAAGGAGTTACATAGTTGAACAAGTCAACAACTCCATCACACGGATCACACCATTCATGGGATAATTAAACAAAAGCTAATGCTAAAGATAAAAAGGAGTCAGATTGTTAAACACGTCAACAACTCTTTCGTACAGCTCACTACCATTTGTGGGGCAATCATTATACCATTGAACTCAAAAGGAAATGTTGATTATTAAGACACATCATCACGTACAAGACAGCAAAGCGGTATGAGCCCCAACCAATCGATCAGAAATGTTGAACGAGATAATAAATGAAGTCATAGACATGGATGATGACCAATCCACCCAATCAACCAAGTCTTACACAGTTGCTATCACACATAGGTGAAAGAAATGAATCTATAAAAAGCAGTACGAACTAAAACTAAATTTGTATTTAGCCTGTCAATTAACACACGGTTAGTTGAGTAAAAATTAGGGCCTCTTTTCAAAACACAAAAAGAATAGTCTGTTGAGTTGAAAACCCGAAAAGGGTAGCTCGGGCAAAACATAAGACATCGAGAGAACTACATTGGTTAGAAAACCTGAAAGGGCTAATTGATGGCAAGCGTCAAATCATTTGAAACATTTATACCCCTGTAAGTTCATCAATGAATTGTCATTTTTGCTGAATCTTTATGCATATGCTTATTTTGGTTGCTTGATGTTAATGGTAGAATATTGCAAGTAAACATCAAAAAAATAAAAAAAATAAAGAATAAAATAAAGAAAAATGTGTCTGCTGGATTGAAAACCTGAAAAGGCGGTCCAAGCAAAAATTAAGACAAGGTTCGATAGATTGAAAACTCGCATGGGTGGTCTGTGCAGAAGTTAGAACCAATATAAAATTCATCATCTCCTCCTCGGAATGGTACGTTCACTGCATTATATACCTCCAACACTTCAAGCAAATGGCTTCCAGGAGATCATTGCCAACACAATGCGGGATCAATGACTCATCTAGACTTTCCTCAAACTAGATCCAAGCTCTGAACTCGAATTTTATTCAACGAACCCATGGTCATCGCTCTAAGGGAGTCATCCATGGAATCCCTAACAAGACAAAGCCTAGGGGTAACCATGCACCAGCATAAGATGGATGAAGCCCACAACACCCATGATAGATGAACATACATCATATGATAATTATTGTTCATGCATAAATCATGCATACATCACATACACATCATATCATTTATAGGAGAAGATGAAGCCAAACTGGGGTAACACCGTCCCCGTAAACAAGAACCTCCACCTCCACATGAGGAACCTACAAACAAGATGATGGCCCATTTAAGCCTAAAGTCAATTCAAGCCTATTTAGGTTTTACAACATTACAGCGCCATAAAAACCTCCTAAACAACGGAGCGGTTTTCGGAACACCCCTGAATTTCTTATCAAACTCATTTCTTCCTCATGTTTTAATTTTTTTATTGAAGGACAAAAAATTTTTCCTTCGCATAAACTCAATCAATAATTAAAACATCCATCTTAAAGTGTATTAACATTATACCTTTTTCTCTGATAAGTCACAGGAAGCAAGTTAACATCCTATTAAGGAAATACAAAATATAACCGAAGAAGTAAACGGTTATCTCGATGGCTGAAGAAAGAAACAGTCTCATTTATCAACCGAAGAATGAAAAGGTTGCCAACCACTAAAGGGACACCGCGGAAAGAAATGGTTGACCCACCTACAAGGGGCACCAAGTACCTAAGGGATTATGAAGAAAGAAATGAACAACCCTATGAAGACATAACACCAAAAAGGAAGGCCTATGTTATCACCGATTAGGAATAGGAAGTCACCAACCACATCGGTTAGGTATTCTCTCTATCCCTATACTCATTTCATGTGATCATATTGGTTATACAACCATAAATTATCACACTAGTTGCAGCTGTGAGCACGGAATTTGGTACTAGCTCGAGCGTTCAATGATGACGGCTTTTCGAGATTTTTATCCTCGAATCACATAATTTTCGACCATCCGATGATCTTCAAATGGGAGTATTCTGCATCTTTGAATTCAAAAGGACTTTTCTAATAAAATTTATTTTTTTTCCTTTAATTCAGAAATTAATTAAAAAATATGAAAATACATAAAAATCAGAAAATGCCATAGAAAGCCAGATTCGGAGCCTGGCAAGCCTTACGAGATTTTTTGGCGAGGCTTATCTCTCCAAGGAATGTGGCGAGGTCGCAAGACTCCCTGACGACCTTGCCAGCCTCTTTGGCGAGGCTTACCTCGCCGATTTGGGGAGGCAAGCCTTCCAAGGAGTTTGGCAAGGTTGCCAGACTCCTAAGCGACCTTGCCAGACCAGTTTGGCGACCTCGCCAAATTTTCTTGCCTTTTATCGGATTTCCAGGATTTTTCCCATAAATAATTTGACCTTTTTGGATTCAAGGGGGGCTCGAAATTTCAGAGAAAAACTCTTCTCTTCAGAAAGAAAAACACTGAAAAACACTATAAAAAATATTTTCTTTAATTTCATCCAATATTTCCTTGGATCCAAAACACATTTGGGTTCTAACTTTTAATTGTTTTCCAAATCATTCTTCATCTACTTTTCTTCTTAAATCCTCAGATATTCTCAGGTGTAAAATAAATATAGAACCCGAGTCTGATTATCTTTTGGATAAATAAACACTTATTTTCCAACCAAACACAACTAAATCAAAACGAACGAGGAACGCTCCCAGGGATCATACGCATATGCCGAAGTGGATTCAAGCCGAAAGGGTAAGCCTCTAAGTTCCTAGAATTGTGGATTCCATGCTCTAGTCTGCTTCATCTTTTTTTGGTCTTATTTGTGGACCTGGAATTATTTTATTTATTACTATTATAAATGTTGTAATTTTCTTTCCACATTTTGTAATTTCTTTATTAATGGAAATTCATGTTAGAATCCCCTCATGAAGGGAATAAAAATTATTCCCGAATAACAGACCTCACACTTTGCCATGCTTTCAATTTCACTAATAAAATTGACCAACATATGAGTAAATAAAAATGAACCATTTTTATTTAAAATACGAACTTTAAACTGTCAATGTTTTAATTAGGCCACACGGGCCTTCTCAAAATCAAATCGAACATATGTTCCATATCTCGTGCTAACCTTTGTGGATGCAGGTTAGATGTATGCCTAGGAATTTATTTTTCCTTCGGGTATTGTAAATATTATTTTAAGGAAATATAATTAATAGATTAGGCTAGCGGTTGCATCACCTGAGGTTTTATAATTTTTGTAATCTTTATTTTTCCCACATTTACTTTCTGCATTTACTTAATACTATGTATGGATTTACTACTTTTCGTATGCGCGTTAAATCATGTATTTCAATCTCTAAAACAATTTAAGTGTAAATATGCACTATTAAGAAAAATGGTTTTCTACAGATGTAATATAATGTGATCACATAAGAAATAAGCACCTTATCCCGGACCCAAATCTCTATGTCTTGGTGGGCTGTCCCCCAGACGTTAAGCCTCACAGGACTCTAATTTCTAGAAGGAGCTAATCTGGCTGGCGACTCCACACTAAGAGATGGCAGATTCGGGCTTGAACCAATCTAAAACATTTTCGATCTCTCAACCAAAACCTTCCCGGGTCCCCGACCCGGTGCACTTTTTAAATACCCTGGTGAACCTCGCCTCTCATTTCTCACGATCTCGGCCCACCGCTCTGTGTCATCCACTCAGAGAAGCGCAAGCCCGCTAGGTTGTGGGGAAGCCTACAAGCATGGGCTTGCGGTAGCAAGGCAAGCCCACAAGGGCTTACCTTGCGATTGGACTCACGGGTTAGCCCCCGGGTCCTAGTGAACCGCGCGGTTAACCTGATAAGTGGGATGGGATAATCCCATCCCACTTTGTGTTTGAAGGGGAGTTAAACACTCCCCCTTTTCCTTTATATATAGGCTATCCCATCCCACTTTGTGTTTGAAGGGGAGTTAAACACTCTCACTTTTCCTTATATATAGCTCATTATTCTACACACTTCTGCTCAGCTTTTCTCTTTGAGTTCGACATTTCTCTCTTCGTTTGTTGTGTGAGCCACGAGTTTCTCCAAACAAACAAAGAATCATTTTGAAGGAACTTTCCAAAGTGAGCCTTCTTGGTTTATTTTCGGGTTTGTCTTTGAGAGGTTTAGCAGCTGTTGTTTACTAATGGGTTCTTCATCAACAAGATTTTCATCGGTGAAGATCCGTGTAGATCACTCATCGAGGCTATCCTAGTTTGGAAGCTTGTGCTAACGAAATTTTGCCGAATTTCTCTAAGGGAACACCACCACCAAAGAAAAAGAAAGCATGCATCAACTAGTAATGTTCTTAACTTAGATGCTAGGTTTCTTTCATAAGCTTTAAAACCTAAAAGCATCTATAGAACATTTTAACCTAGATTATATCAATCATGACATGCTTAAGATATCCTTAAGTTAATTTTAAGTTTTAAAATTTCGCCTTGCAACGTTTCTATGTTCAATTACTATCTTAATTAACAAGTAGTGTTTATTAGAGCCTGCCTTATGTTATGCATGATTGATTACAATATGTTAAAATGATATTCTCTATGAATTGATTAAAGTATGTTATGAATGACTTATATTTCAATTCCTGTTGTAGAAAATGATGTGATAACTAGATTAATGTTTTACTCAAACTTAGTCTAGGTGATTATCATATAAGTTAACATTATTTTACCACACATGTAAATGCTTTGATTGAGGGTCGTTGTTGGTAATATTTTGACTATACTCATTCTGATAGGCTTATATTCGTTAACAGTGCCTAAAAACTTATCCCCCACTTTTCTACTAATAAGATAAAAGTTCTGAATATGAACAGGTGTTGTCAGTACTACTTATCAAATAGAAAAATGATGACCATTGCAAGTATACAATTACGATGTAGTTATAAAAGATATTGATCCCACAGGGAAGGAATTTGGTTATAAGGACCAACTAGAGTTACGAAATAAAAGAAATAAGATAATTTGTATTGGAGGGTTTGGATGATAGACTGATGAATAGAAAGATGCATGAATACATTAATGTAAACTATATAGATATTCCCTAAGAACAAGTATAGTAGAGAAAAACATGCAAAATCATTAAGAAGATGTCATACACTAAATAACTTCAACAAGGTAAGATGCCCAAATATTCAATAATTCACCGCAGAGCAACACATGAAATGACTTTTCTAGATATAGGGTAAACGAATTATGACACTTATAAGAACCTGGATAACAATAATACTATGCTTAGTAAGGGTCGCTCTCACATAGCCATATTTAGGAAGTTATCATTCCAAAAATGTTGGCTCACTAAACAACATTATAATCACAAATCCAGTGACTATACACAATCTTGTTAATCCTGAAATCACTCTTAAAGTTAACTCGAAAGTATATAACTTGATTAATATAAATGACGCAAGATGAAATACTCCTTATGACACATAGATATATCATAAACTTCGAAATAGAAAATATAAGTGGAAAACAAAGTAAAGTTGTAAGGAATGCAAGTGAAAGCTAAAGTTGATCAAACCGTATCTTTAATGGGAGTCATAAATTCCTGCATCTACTTTGAATTCAATCTCGACTAGTACAGAACCTCCACTTGGATGCTATTCTTTGTGAATATTTAACAAATGAATGTTGAAGAATGAAAACTTTTATTGATAAGTGCTTTGCAATTACACTCATACAACAATCGCTCAAATATGTGGAGAAATCTAGTGATCAAAATACGAATCGAATTACTTATACATTTTTCTCACTATAACTTTGAACGTAGCGAAATCTAAACTATTTTCACTCTCTTTCTATGCATACACGTTTTCTTCATTTACCATGCCATGCACCACACTATGCCCCACACGAAATTGGTTGAGTTTTGAACCCTATTTATAGAGTGCGAGGGTTGCGTCTATCCAAAAGAAGAGTCGTGTCCATTGGTGAAGGGTTGCATTACTTCAATATGATTGGATGCAAAGTTCATCCTTATCCACAATGGAAAGGCACCTTTTTGTGATTGGTCTACTTCCAAAATGTGTCTTTTCGTTTGGTAGTTGATGGTGGTTAATCGTTCTTATCTGGTGGTTGGTAGTTGAGAAGAAATAACCAATAACTGTCACAAGTCATGATCGTGAACAATGGTTGGCAACTTTTTGTTTATGAAGGGTGACAAGTCACGATCGCAAATCAGTTTCATGATCGTGAACAATGCTTTTCTTCATAATTCTTCTTAGCAACTTTGCCTATTTTTGAAAACTTTGATCCTAAGCCAAATCCTTATGTTCCATGCATCTTTTTGCACCTTTTTCACTCTTTTTACATAGAATTCCATCTTTGAACATTTCACTCCCAAGATTGACCTAGTTTCTGCACTTGCATAAAAAATACTACATACCACGTGAAATCTTTTATATGAAGTATAAAATGACTCAAAACCATATCATTTTATGAATAAAAATATCATGATAATAAGTGTAATTATACACTTATCACACCCCCACACTTAACTTTTGCTTTATCCTCAAGGTAAACACAACAGAAGTGTATAAGATAGTAATTCAAGTTTGTACCTCATTTGGCTAAAGACTATTGTAGTGAGTACCACATTCCCACGTTGCATAAAGTTAAAGTAAAAGTTCAAAATTTCCCACAAATTAGTAATGTGCAATTTATATAGTCCAGTTGCATACATTTGCTCTTAATGGAGAGCCAACCGAATCGCGTCTTCATATAAGCATTATATGCTTGCTTGAATATTTCTTTCTCTCAAGTATAGTATAAAGTATAAAGGACAAAAGGAGCACACTTTGAAAAGTTTGATCTCAAGGAATTTTTAGGTAACTTAGGATGCTAAAACACTCTTAGTGGTTGCATTTTATACTCCATACCATTCTCCCCTTTTTTAAGTGGTTGCATTTTATGCTCCATACCACTTTCTCTCATTTTTTTTCTTTTAAGCATATGTTTTTTAAGTACAAATTCGTACTTTGCACCCATTTTTCATGCTATACTACTTTTTTTTCACTCATTGAATGGTTGTAGTTTCTGCTCCGTACCATTACTCACCTTTTGCATGACTCATTGGTTATCCTCTCTTTCTTTTGATTTTTCTCTCTTATTATCCTCATCCTTTATTGATCAAAAAGTATTATGACTATAATTTCCCAACACTTTAAACACACTCAATACTTATAGAACGTATTTGAGAATAGCATATAAAACTCATAGTAAGAACACTACCAGATATTACTCCACTACTAACTTATGGGTAGCATTAAACTAAAACTATACAACTTATAATAATTCATGTTGCATTGAAAATATATATCGAAACTTACTTGTAATGTTGCTATTGAATGTTACTCATAACTCATCCTTGCCAAATGCTGAATGTTGTGCTACAAATGCTCACTCTCTCAAAGTGCGCTCATACTCGAAACAAAATTTTTGTTCGAAATATGCACTAACATCAAACTTGAAATACCTAACACTCATAATAACCTTGGAACATATGTTGGTATAGTATAGGTATGAATAATGTATAAATAACACAAAATCAAGAAAATTTTTCATATTCTTCAATTTTTTAATTTATTTAATTTTTTTGGATTTTTGGGATTTTATACAATGCCCCCCCACACACTAAAGAACACAATGTCCTCATTGTGAGAGATTTATTAAAAAAGAAAAACTAAACTTATCACACAAAAATGAAAAGAAAATAAAAGAAAAAAGAAATTGAACCCCGTTTTAATCATCCGAACTTGAATCTGGAGGACTTGGCGACATATCTAAATTCTTCATTTTGAAGTATGTATTCAGCTTGCGGTGCAAAGAAATGTTGGATTTTGTTAGTTGATGAACATCTTGCTAAATGGAGGCTATATCTAGGCATGCTTAATCGACATATTTGACGAACTTCTCTTTCCAAGTATCATGTGTACTCTCGGAGGCTTGTCTTAATCCACTACTTCCGATTTGAACCTCTTCAATATCTTCTTCGTATTGGTTTTCTCGAGAAGTAGATCCTTCTATCGGTCTTAGCTTCCTTACCCTTACCCTATACAGTAGAAATGTAAATCTTCCTTCGTCTTCTTTGACCAATCCTGCTCTCTTCATATATACTCCTCCCATAAAGTTAAATTTCTCTCTTGTACTATATTGGTATGGTAGTTGGTTCTTCACTCCCAAAATAATCCTGTAAATCATATTTGCACCTCCTACTCTAGCCTTTTTATGTGTAGTAAGACTAGTGATGGATTCCAACATATACATCGAAAACTTTGGTCGTAATTGCGAAACCACGTGCTCCAATATAACCAAGTCTTTCATCGACACTTTAGTAGTTTCGTGTCAGAAGAAAAGGCTTTGAGAAATAAACTTGTGAAGATAAAGAAGGCTATTACTGCGAATGTTTTTGTTGGATGAGTTTTCGACATCGTATCGATCCAGTCCCATTAACTCAGTCTAAACACTCGTTAAATCATAATCTTTTTCCATTTCAATCTCTTTATAAGTTTCTCATAAACTAAACCACTTAATCAAATCCATTAAAGTAAACTTATATTTTTCCCCTTCATTCCTAAATTTTCTTTTCAAAAAGTTCACATGCTCCGTAATAGTAACAAAAAACTCGAGGACCCATCCCTCGATAAACAGAAATTTCTCCAATCAAAATAGCAAAAAATACTCTTCTACTTTCGCATGAATTCCAGCGTCAATCACAAAAGTAGGACCATAGAAAAGTATACCTTAGAAATCAAAGCTCTTGATCCTTAAGTATCTTTCAACTTCTTCTTCAATATAAATTGGAAAAGATACTTGTTTTGTTGGTTGAGCAATTTGTTCTTCCCCTTAGTTGCTACTGATTTCTTGGGAGCCATTGAATTCAAGAGTTTGAAAGAAGGACTTGTGTTTTTATTTTGTGAAAAATAGAGAAAATTTGTTTGCAAGAGATTGTAGTTGTGTAAAAGAGTGATTGATTTGTGAAAATAAACTAGGAAAGTAGTTATATATATAGGAAATTGGGTAATTATGGCTGTTTCAATAGATATATACAATTATAACAGTTAGCAAATAGAGCCGTTACAGCAATAACTGTTGTGAAATCACACCAGTCGCGAACGCAAAAGGCAATCGCGATCGTGACTTTCTCTAAATAGAAACAGAATGTTTTGACAACTTAATTCACGAATGCGATACAGGTTACGGTCACCATATGTTTAAAATCCAAAATATTTTTCACTTTTTTTTATTTTTTAAAACCATACAAACTTAAAATACACATAAACAATAAAAATATACTACTATATAATACTATATATATATATATATATATATATATATATATATATATATATATATATATATATAAGAGATTTAGGGATCAATGAAGTTTCTCAACCCCTTGACTTCATATTCATGGATGAAACCTAACTTAACAAATTCTTGGATGCAAGCATTAATCAAGTCAAGTTTCATGCATATATATTCATCCATTAGATATTTATCAGCCTTATCCATGTTAAATTCAACAGTATCGTCACTTATCCTTTACTTAATTTTACCTTCTAACACATCTATCAATACTTTGCCAGTATGCATAAAAGGTCTTCTTAAGATTATAGGACATTTTTCATCATATGTAGAATCTAACACAACAAAGTCTATTAGAAAAACAAATTTATCCACTTTAACTAGCACATCTCCGATTATGCCATAAGGACGTTTTATAGAGTGGTCAACCAATTGCAAGACCATATTTATCCTTTTAACTTCGTCATTAAGCTTTAACTCTTTGAAGATCGATAAAGGCATAAGATTTATACTAGCCCCATGATCACATAAACATTTTGGAAAGGAAATGTTTCCAAGTTTACACGGTATTGTGAAACTACCTAGATCTTTAAGTGTAGTTTGCATTGTAGCAGTTATTATTATTTTGCTACAATCTTCAGTTAAAGACACTTTTGATATTCCTTCTAAACTACGCTTACGAGATAAAAGTTCTTTAATAAATTTACCGTAGTTTGGAATTTGTGTAATAGCTTCAATTAATGAAAGATTGATTTCCAGACTTTTAAGTTTGTTGATGAACTCAAAGAATTGCTTATCCTTGTTTTTTCTTCATTCTTTGTGGAAATGGTGGTTGAGGGGATTAACCTTTTCGGATTTGGGTTGTTCATCCACTCCTGCTTTATCATTTGATTTACTCGGATAGTCATTCGATACTTCAACAACATCATTAGCAAGCACACCCGAAGGATTTGGTTTATCTAGTAATTTACCCCTACAAAGTGCTATAGCATGCACATTTTCTTTAGGATTTCCTTCTATGTTACTAGGTAAATGGCCTTTTCCTCTAGATGGAATAGCACTCGCTAATGACCAACTTGTATCTCCAAATTATGAATAGAAGATTATTGATTTTTAAACATTTGATCCATCTTATTTTCTAACTTCTTGTAACATTCCTCAAACTTTTATTGCTTATTAGAAACTCCTTCCAGAAACTTGTCTATCTTACTTGTTAATTGCCCTATTCTATCAGTATTCTGATAATTCTTTTGTTGATTATCACCATACTTCTAATTAGAACTCCTATAATTATTTCCATTATTAACATAAGAATTCCCTTGACTTTGAACATAACTTAATAGCTCCCCTACAGATGGGTTAAAGTTACACTGAAAAGCAGTGTGTCCAAGTTGATCACGATTTTCACATGTCAAAGGGTTACTCTTATTGATATGCATATTATCTATCTTATGAGATAAAGCAGATATTTGCACTTGCATAACAGAAATAGGATCTAATTCATTGACCTTTTTAACTGAACTAGAAGATGTAGATGCAGCATGCGAATGAGTAGGATTAGTAGTACTTACTTGTGCTCTCTCCATTGGCCACATACTATTATTATTTGCCATATCTTCCAAAAGATCAAAGGCTTCTTGACTAGTTTTCTTCATAAGAGAACCCGCAGCCATAGCATCAATCTCTCCACTTATTGCATGATTTATTCCATTATAGAAAGTTTGCATAATCACATTCTAAGGTAAACCATGATGAGGTCAAACTCACTGAAGTTCCTTATAACATTCCCAAGCTTCGTACAAGGATTCATTATCATTCTGAGTAAAGGAAGTGATTTCTTTAAGTAGTCTTGCGGTTTTGGCTAAAGGGAAATATTTAGTTAGAAAGGCTTGGGCTAATTGATTCCAAGTGGTGATTGAATATGGAGGTAATGAATTCAACCAAACTTTCGCTTTATCACGGAGCATAAATGGAAATATGCGAAGTTTAACTACTTCATCAGGATATTGTGCATTTTGAAAGTATAACAGAATTCTAGAAAGTTTGCAATGTGAGCATTCGGATTTTCATTAGGTAGACCATAATATTGAACATTATTGCTAATCTTTTGAAGTAATGCTGACTTGATTTCAAACTAATTTGCATTAATTAGTGGTCTAGCATTTCCCTGATTGTTATCATTGATGGTCGGAAAGACATAATCCATGAGCCTTGGTTGAGGTTGATCAATATTTTGTTGTTCTTCTTCAGCCATCCTTCTTCTTTGTCTCTTATTTCTCCTTTTTCTTGTCCTACCAAATCATTCTATTTCTGATTCGAAAGAAACCAAACTTTCTCCCGAACTACGCGTACTTGGCATGCACACGCTAGAAAGAAAACTCAATGAATAAGAAAGAAAAATATGTTAATAACAAAGTATAAATACTTAAAACTAAAAACAAAAATAAAATTAAATTAAATAAATCTATTAACAACTAAATATAATTGCCCGTTCTCTGGTAATTTGGTCTCTAGAGCGCACTTGCCTTCCCCGGCAATGGAGCCAAAAACTTGTTCGCAAGATTTTGATATACTTATTTCGATAAGCTTATATTCGGTAACGTTGCCAAAAACCTTGTCCCCACTTTTCTACTGATAAGATAAAAGTTCTAAATATGAATAGGCGTTGTCAATACCACTTATCAAATAAAAAAATGATGACCACTACAAGTATATAGTTACGATGTAGTTTTAAAAGATATCGATCCCATAGGGAAGGAATTCGGTTCTAAGGACCTACTAGAGTTACGAAACAAAAGAAATAAGATAATTTGTATTGGAGGGTTTGGATAATAGACTGATGAATAGACAGATGCATGAACAGATTAGAGAAGATGTAAACTATATAGATATTCCCTAAGAAAAAGTATAGTAGAGAAAAAACATGCAAAATCATCAAGAAGATTTCATACACTAGATAACTTCAACAAACACGGTTCTAGACGTCCAAATATTCAATAATTCACTGTAGAGCAACACATGAAATGACTTTTCTAGATCTAGGTTAAATGAATTGTGACTCTTATAAGAACTTGGATAACAATAATACTATGCTTAGTACGGGTAGCTCTCACATAGCCATATTTAGCAAGTTACCATTCCAAAAATGTTGGGTCACTAAACAGCGTTATAATCACAGATCCAGTGATTATACACAATCTTGTTAACCTCGAAATCACTCTTAAAGTTAACTCAAAAGTATATAACTTGATTAATATAAATGACGCAAGATGAAATACTCGTTATGACACATAGACATATCATAAACTTCGAAATAGAAAGTATAAGTGGAAAACAATGTAAAGTTGTAAGGAATGCAAGTGAAAGCTAAAGTTGATCAAACTGTATTCACTCTTTAATGGGAGTCGTCAATCCCTGCAATTCTTGCGTCTACTTTGAATTCGGTCTCGAATCGTATAGAACCTCCACTAGTATGCTATTCTTTGTGAATATCGAAAAAATGAATGTTGAAGTTTATTTAAAGCAAGTGTATATTGCCATTTTAATTAATGGAAAAGGATAAATATTTGTCGCTGGTAATTAGGACCGAACACTTATTAGCCAATTTCTGAGCATTACTAGGATCTATCATTTACGGCTCATGTGTCCTAGTAAGCTATTTCCATTTTTCTGCATCTAAGGTTATGGAACCGGCTACAACACTCTTCTGTCCTTGCTCTCCGTTTTCCATGGAGTATGTATGAGAAACAAAGTCATGCATGTAAATTCCATTTTGCACATGAAAAAAGAAAAACAGAAGTGTGATTTGATCAGGTGAGATAAGTAATTATTGCATATTGAATTAATATTACATGGGTACATTCAGAATATCCCAAACAATAGACAATGTTAAGTCAGGCCAATGCGTGCGAGTGAAACAAAGGGAGTCCAATGCAAAGTGTAACCAAAGTGTGAGTAATGGAAGTAATTGATGGTGCGTGTTACTTGTGTCAGTAAAGGCAGTAAATAAAATAATTAGCCGAGGTGTGTAGAATAATTTAAGTAATTAACAGATCATCACAAGGACAACGTGAAATAATAAGTTAACCAGGAACAAGTTGTTAACTTAGAATTTGATGTGTAGTCTCAATTGGACAAGAATTAGTAAATTGAAAAAGCAATTGAGTTCTCACCAGGTCTTATAACAACTGAGGCTCTTACGCCCAAAGCTTGCAATGGCTGAAGCTCATAGTAGCTGAAGCTCTCTGGCCAAAACTCTTGGTGACCGAAGCTCATAGTGGCCGAAGTTGTTGCTGCTGAAATTTTGTGAAGCATGTGCATTGATTATCTCGATTGAAGTCTTATCAATAATCAATATAGATGATGCACCCTCTCCGAGTGTGTAATTGACACGTTAACTGTCATTTTAATCGACTGAACAAACTGAGTTTTGAAGCCTGTCACTTGGTTAGGTACGCCCATGAATAGCGATCGATCGAATTTGGTCAAATAGATCTTCCCTTGATGAATTCCACCAATAGGTACTTTCCTTGCATTAGTGTTCGTTCTAATTTTGAGAGTTGAGAAGCTCCAATTACCATTGCTTATCCCCATTTGCCAATTGATGAAATTATATCGAGTTCAATAATCAGTAATGATAATGGACATATATGTACACTTGGCATACCACTCCTTGTTGGTTTTTACAACGATGAATCGGATCCTAAGACTTCGGTCATGGATGGATTCGGAATTTGTTCAGTTCAGTTGTCATTCTACTGACTATTCAAATTTTAGAGCAGCTCTCTAGAAATGGTAGATCCATGGAGCTCGAGTGATCATTTATGAGCACAAGTAGGAAAGTACATGTTACCTATGCAATAAAGAACTATTAGTCTCAAATTTCTTAAGCAATGCGCAAGATAGAAAGATATAAAGGCACCGCTGGAATCATTTTATATCCATTGTGAAGATGATGTGCATGCTATATGGTGTATAATCTTTTGGCATAACATGATTGTACTAGGGTAATGAATGACAAACTTTTACTATTCTTTCAAGGTATCCCTAACTTCCCATGTCATTCATATGCATAGCAATGGGAGTCATTATGAGATGGAAATAAGGGACACGTGCGTAGTTGTACATAATTTGACACCTTTATTACCAAACTTGCATACATCAATCTATTATGGACCAAAGCCAAATACTTAAAAGACTTAAAAAATTACACACAAAGCCATAATGCAGTTAAGTTCGGATGCAAATCTCCCCATTGATGCCCAATGACTTTTACATTCCATTAATTTATAGAATTACTCTTCAGGCTTTGCTACGGTTGCTACTACTTCAACTATTTATTCAACAAGTAGAGAGTAGAGTATTCCGTACTCATACTCATATTGGCGAAAACAAAATTTAATTGACAACGAGAATGCATCAACATGTAAATAATGGTAGCTTGAAACATTCCTAGCAAAAATTCCCATGACCAGATATGTCTTAGATAATCCACTCAATCTCCATCTATTATGACCATAGCAAATTGAAACGATATAGACATCTTCCGAATTCAATTAATT
Organism: Euphorbia schlechtendalii; assembly: GCA_949673415.1. Taxonomy (NCBI): domain Eukaryota; kingdom Viridiplantae; phylum Streptophyta; class Magnoliopsida; order Malpighiales; family Euphorbiaceae; genus Euphorbia; species Euphorbia schlechtendalii. The sequence goes on from CATIWQ010305252.1 coordinate 34,006, forward strand.
AAAGTTATATTATATAAACAGGCACAAAATCCATTAATTATAACATACTCAATCTGTATGCAAAGTAACTAAGTAGAGTTTTGGATTTCTACTCATATGCTGGACATGAAGTAAAAGCACCGCCCAAACACTCATTTGGTAAAGTGAGTGGTACAAATAGAACCAGCATGACTATGTCATTAGATTTAGACTAAGCTTTAACTTCATAGTATATATGTGTATACATGATCAGTAAAGATACAGGTATGTCAAATGAGCATAAAAGTGGCCATTTTTAAAAAAAAAAAAAAACCATTGAGTTTAAAAATCAATAATGATCACGAACATATATGCGCTTGGCATACCATTCGCGCCACTCTAATTTGTAGGCACCCATTCATAAATCGTTAACAATTTAAAGGTATTAAGGCAAATGATTTCCGGATATTTTTGCATTTTTCATGTTATTGCAGCAACATAAAAAGACAACAATCTTAATGTGAGATTATTTTACTTGCCTTGTTAGTGTTAACAATACTGCAGTAGGTGAATTGGAATTTCATCCTAGGCAGAGAATCAACTATCCCATTGATCTATTCAAAGCTTCGGTTAATGACTCTAGATCGCCAGAGTTTGTTCTTCTTGTGACCAAAGCTCGTAGGGACTTCGCTGAAACAAGTGACCGAAGCTTATAGAAATTTCACTGAAGCTTTCATTGGCTTGAGCTTGCGAGGCTTGTTCTTTATGTCCAAAGCCAAGGTAGCTAGACTTTTGAGGTTGCCGAAGGTGTAGTGGCCGAAGCTATGGTGGCCCGAGTTGAGAGATTGTGTCGAAGCTCTTAATAACTAAATCTGGCAGTGGCCATCACCTTTCAGGTCGAAACTTCGCTGATAAGTGCTTTTCAAGGGCAGGGGAGCTGTCATGGCTGGAATTCATTGGCCAAAGGCTCCGGCGAAGAGAACAAGTAGAATTTTGACCATATCTTTGTTGGCTGAACCCCATTTTCGCAGGTTAATCAGGCTTGAAAGGGCATATCCGAAGCAAATTGCTTAACGTTCCTCCTTTATGCTTTGGAACTAGATCCTAAACATTATTGCTCTTGAATTGATACAAATCCTCTTGCATCGCAATCATCCAATAATCATCTCCTTCTATATCTTCAAACTTCTTGGGTTTAATCAATGAGATAAAAGCTGGATGGCTCATCATCATGCTAAGCTGACCTTGAGTCATGATTGGATTATGAACTTCATCAACAATGTTGTCAAGAGAATGGTTACGATGAGTCCTAATCTCCTTTGGAAGACTTGGATCAACAGCTAGAGGATTTGTGAATGGTTACTGAGGTGGAGGTTGATCTTCTTCATCTTTGAAATTGATTGAAAGATCATCATCTTTTTTGAATTCCTCAGCTTCTGGTTCTTGTGTTGGGTTGGGCAACATAGAGACTGGCATGCTAAGTTAATTTTCTTCCTAGGTTACTCCTTCATCTTCGTTAGATGGACATCTATCTGCATTGTTAGTTTCATCGAAATCTACATGCATAGACTCCTCTAATAGACCAATTCTTTTGACATATATTCTATATGCCCTGCTATTAGTTGAGTGTCCCAAAAAGATATCATCATCTCGGTTGTTGGATCAAACTTACCTAGCCGCTCTTTGGTGTTAAGAATAAAGCACTTACAGCCAAATGATATGAGATGACCAATCTTAGGTTTGCGCCTTTGCCAAAGGTCATAGGGTGTCTTCTCAAGAATTGGGCGAATTAAAACCTAATTCAAGATGTAACAGGCTGTGTTAAAAGCTTCTCCCCAAAATTTCTTTGGTAGATTGTTATCACTCAACATGGATCGAGCCATCTCAACTATGGTTTTGTTCTTCCTTTCTACAACCCATTTTGTTGAGGAGTATAAGGAGCAGAAAAGTTGTGCTCAATGCCATGTGCTGAATAGAATTCTTCGAAATGGAAATTCTCGGATTCACATCCACGATCACTTCAGATTCTACTAATTTTAATTCCTATTTCATTCATTATTCGATTATTGAGTTTGACAAAAGATTCATATGTTTCGCCTTTGCTACTCAGCAAAACTACCCAAGTGAATCTTGTGAAGTCTCTTACCACCCATGCTCATAGGCTGAACTGGGCTGAAAAGATCTAGGTGGAAGAGCTCTAACGATCACTTAGTTACTAAGTGATTAATTAACCTAAATGATTTCTTAACTTGCTTACTGAGCTGGCAAGCTGAGAAAAGTTTATCCTTCTCGAAGCTGATATTGGGTAAACCCATAACTAGTTACTTTTTGGCCAATTAGGACATAATGTTTATATTTATATGACCCAACCTTCTATGCCAAAGCCACTAATTATCCTCCTTAGATACAAGATAAACATTAAAGGAATTGGGAATAAATCAATCATGTACACATTATTGATTCTAGGAGCAACGAGTATAATAGAATCAGTCTAACAATCAATAAATGTGCAACCTACCAAGTCGAATGCAACCTTCTTGCTTTTGTCACAAAGCTGAGCTACGGTGAGCAAGTTAAACTTGAGTCCTTTGACCAGAGAAACCTCTTCGATTGATAGAGAGACACCAATAGTGCCACAGCCCACAATCTTACCTTTTTTGTTATCTCTGAAATTGACACTTCCATTTCTTTTGCACTCCAATGAGATGAACTGACTTTCATCTCCCTTCATATGCCTTGAGCATTCGCTATCCAAATACCACATTCTAGAGTCATCAGTGAATCTAAGGCTCACTTGTAAAATAATCACGTTTTCTTAGGTACCAATGCTTTCAAGGTGGGTCCTCCCTTGTAACAGTGCTTAAGTTAGTCCAATCGTATTCGTCATAATAACCATTTTTATGTCTATAGAGAATTGTAGCATGTCTAGCTTTACCATAAAACCACACACCATTTTGTTTTGGGTTGGCTTTCTTTCTTCTTTTTGAAGTAATTCTTCCTCTTAAAATTGTGAGTTTGGTTACTCAAAGTTTGACTGTTGGCTGGAGGAGGAACCCACTTCTTCTTCAAATTTGTTATCTCAGTAGTTAACTCATCTATTTTCTTAGTGAGCTTACTATTTTGACATTCATGATACTCAACCTTTTCTTCAAGAAAGAAGATATCAAGAGACAAGGAAACTACGGTGTCTTCCTGATCTTCAATTCTCCTCACTAGCTCCTTGATGTTTTTTCCTGACTTATTACTCAGTTTCATAACATCAAAGAGTATTAGGGAAAACTCTTCAATAGATAAAGGGATTTCAGGATGTACCTCAGTTTGAGGAGATTTCCCTTTGTTACACTTAGCTACAGAGTCAGCAGCAGATTAGTTGCTCTTAGAAGTAGATGCTGAGCTCTCACCCCTTTGATCTTCTATCACCATTAAGCAAAGGTTGGCAAAATTCATTGCGTCTTCTTTAAATGATGAAGAGTCTTTAGAATCACTCTAGGTGATAGCAAGTGCCTCATTGTTCCTTGTGAACCTCTTTTTATATATGTCCTTTTTGGTCTTTGGATAGAATGACTAGATATGGCCTTTTTCACCACAGCCAAAGCACTTGATGTCTTTGTTGTGTGCCTTCTTGAGTCCTTCCTTAGCTCTACATCAATGCTGAGTTGACTTGTTTTTAGCAAGAAACATCTTCTTGTTGAATTTCCCATCCTTCTTCATGAAGTGTTTGAAATGCCTGGTCAAAAGGGTCATTTCCTCATCAGAATTGTAGTTGGTGGATTCATCAAAGGAATTAGCTTTCAGGTTAATGGCTTCTCTCTCTCTCTCTCTCTCTCTCTCTCTCCTTGCCTTTACTCCTTTTAAAGTCATCAATATATTTTCTCAAGGACATTTCCTGAGTCAGGAAGGTGCCTATCAGCTCATCATAGCTGTAGGTCTTTAGATCATGAACCTCCTCGATTGAGCTCTTCTTTGCATCCCACTCTAAGGTAAGAGTGCGGAGAATCTTCTTCACCATCTCTTCTTTAGTGAAATCCTTGCCTAATCTTTTCAGTTAATTAATGATATTAATAAACCTGGTATTCATATCCTGAATACTCTTGCTAGCACCCATTTAGAACATCTCTTACTCTCTCACCATGAGATTGATATTCAACTCTTTGATCTTATCAGTCCCCTTGTAGATAATCTCCAGCTTCTTCTAGATTTCTTGTGGTGTCCCGTAACCCGAGACCATGTTGAACATTGTAAGACCTAGCACACAATGTAAGTAGTTTATGATTACAACATTCCCTTTAAGAAGCCTTAAATCAACATCATCATAAATCCTCCAGATCAACTAGAACATATTCCTTATTCCTAACTATGGTAGGAATTCTGGGGCCATGCTTGCATGCTTTGTGATTTAATGAAGTTTTTCATGCGATTTTTCCAAAATGTGTAATGATTACTGTTAAACAAAGGTGGCATGGTTACAGACATTCTTTCTTTAAGGAGAATTGTCCGTCCTAAGCTAGAAATGAAACCGTTATAAGCTATTTCGGATCTTTAACTCAAACACGATTAGTTTAAAAGCTGAGCACTGCTTTGATACCACTTGTTAGTCCTAAACGACTTAATATTAACAGTAGAGGGGGGTAAATGCATTTTTTGGTTTTTTTTAGATTTACAAAATTCTTTTACCAAAGTCAGTTTTTATATGTGTGCTGAGTGAAAAATGTGCTATGCCGAGTATAAAAAATATAAACTACTCAGCTTTGCTAACACAATTTATCTTCAATCGATGCTGAGTACTTTACTCAGCTCAAATTGTTTTTTCTAGCAAATACTTATGAAAATAAGAGAATGATGGATGAGCAAACAAAATAAAGGCAGACAATTAAGGTTAGAATGATTACACCTAGGATTTATCCTAGTTTGGCACCTAGCCTACTTCCAGCCCTCGAATTCCTCTCTAAGCTTTAACCCACTAGTGTTTCTTTCCTTCTTTAGGAGTAGCCTTTATAGCGGGTACAAATATTACAGAATGTACCCTTCTTTCTAACTACCTCTCAAACCCAGTTTAGGTACCTTTCCTAAACTATCACTTATATTTCTTAATAGAAATTAACAGAGGATTTCAACTCATTTAAATGTTGAATCCTTTACAATGTTAAATCTTAAGTGCTATCTCTCTTTTACAAATAGATCTGATCAATTTGCGTTTGATTGATTGCTTGATTTGGAATTTCTGAAGGTTATAATTGATTCAACAGAGTTTCAGCTCTTTAAGAAATTCGAGGTGACTCAACAAGTTTGAACGTCTGCTTCAGTCTTATATTTATAATTGACAGTCTTGGAAGTAGCAGTTGCAAACTTCTTGTCTGGATAACTTTCTCAATTTCTCTTCTCTTCAAATCTTTTGAATTTGTCCATTTGAAACAAATTCCAGGATGTTTAGAGATAGAGATTTTGAATGTTGAGGCACAAGATTAATCCGTTAATCCGAAGCATCAAAAGCTCATTTATCTTGAAGCAATCTCATCTGATAGAGAGGCGTGCGAGTTGCAATGTGGATTTCTATGATTCATTGACTTTACTGATATTGCAAAGTTATGTTGAGACACTGAGAAATGGCACATGTAAGAGGGTTCCTTTTGCTTTGGACTTTAGTGAGGGATCTCCAACATTTCGTACTGACACCTTTTGGATGTGAGGAGCACTTGAATATCTTCTTTAATTTCAACAACTTTTCTCCTGAAAATCATCAAAGGGATATTTCGTTTCTCATAGAAACTGTTAAACGCATACATGTCAATTAATTCTCTAAGTGTTAAAGTAACTCAGCTTTTATCATAAAAAGCTAACTTAGCATAGCAGCATAGTTAAGTCTATATCTTATAAACTATGGCTTAACTCAACTTTTCATACTCTAAGCCATAACTTAACTAATTACTCAGTAAACTGAGTTATTTTCCCTAAAATACCCTCAAGTAAACTTGATTAATTAAGAGTATATTCGGTACTCAATTAATTTCACTATCCTAGACAGTTTGTTACTTCGAAAATATTTTTAAGTATTGTGAAGCACTATTAACCTAGGATGAACAATCTCCCCCATTTTGGACAGATAACAAACTAGGTAGTAGAAGAGATTAATTGAATAAATAGTTAAAAGATATAGGAATACCAGGTAAGCGATGTAAGGCTCCCCCATGCTGAGTGAATTCCTTGGGCAATGTGGTCTCCCCCATACTGAGTGAACTTTCTTCAGTCAGCTTAACTCCCCCATACATGGAGAAATTTTCTTTGGTTTAGGACTCTGTCTTACTTCAGCTTTTCTTTAAAGTTGATCTCTTGTATATTTTCTTGCATCAGTACATAAGTATAAATAACATACATACAAAGAAAAATTCACTGAGTTAAGAAGCTCTTAACTTGATAAGGCAAAACAATCAAAATTTTTCATTAATTTTCAAAAGTACTTAGTTAGTCCAAAAATTGTGTTCTGACCTAAGTTTTACATTAGGTCCTATTACAATGAATTACTTATAGTAGAGATATACCTATTTGCACTGATGAGAAGATTCAGGTTGAGAGGAGGATGGATTTTGTTGTTGCTATTGTTGTTGATGCTGAGGACCCTTAGGTAGAGATGACTTGTTAAGATTTGCAGTTCGATTTGCATCTTCAGCTACCTTCTCCCCCTTTGTAATATGTCCTTTCATAATTTGTTCAAGTTAAATGTTAAAAGAGTCTAAGGCAGACTGAAAATCCTCCTGTCTACCAATAGTTAGTGGAGAAATATCTTGCTCCAGCATCTCTTTTCCCTTGGTCATCAAGAAGTCTTGGTCATTAATTTTAGAGAGTAGCAAATGATAACACCTGGAGAGATGAACGATTTGATCGAACCCTTGGTAAGCAAACTGTTGAAAGCACTACAATAAAGCTCTGAAATCTGAGATAAATAATGTGATCTTTAGCTTTGCTTCCATGTCGAGGATCCTGGGGAAAATTGAGGACATACACCTTTTTTTGTAGTCAATATCCTTTACATCATATTATCCAGTGTTCATAAGCTGTCCCACATTCTTTTGAAGATCTTTTATCTTGACCTTGAGTACATTTAATTTTTTATGCACTGAGAGTCCATTTTTAGGATCTAACGACTCGGTGGGCTCTAGGAAAAGTTTACTCATGTCTTCAAAAATTGCCTTCTGTGCCTTCTTGATAAAAACTTCTGTGTTGTTGTTGACCTCTTTACAAACAGCGTCAAACTTGTTTGTGAGAGAGTTAATGTTCAGCATGGTTTGCTTGTTAGCTTTCTTGGTGGTAGCATCCACTATCTTGATTACACTATCTAGCTTGTCATCATAGTTAAGCCATGAGCCTAGACATGCTCGCGAGTAGCTTCACCATGCTATGCCATATATCCTTTACAGTTTCCTCCTCCTTTAGCACATGCTTTATCTTCCTGTCAATACCCTTCTTGATCTTGGCTTTCTCTTCACCAAACTTATGAAACTTTGTAGCTTGAGTTTCCATAGTGGAATTCAAGTTACTCAACAGCAGCATCTGCACTACCTTTTATCTTTCTTGAGAAGCGAGAGCGGTAGACATGGAGATAGATGTAATAGCTACACTGAGGTGGGTTGCAGATTCAGATAAGCCTTATAAGATCAAAGCTATCTTATCCACCAAGCTCTTAACGCTTTCCTCGGGTAAGTGGTTGCGAATTGCAAACAAATTACCTTGAATCTTTTCAGACTCATAAAAGAAGATAGATTTAAAGGGTATGTTTGAAATTTTTTCGAACTCAGGAAGCTTAGTCTTTGATTTTAATTGATAAGTCCATCAATTCTTGGGCTAGTAGTAGTTTGCTTACTGCCCCATCCAACTCAGCATTAGACTTGAGCATTGGGAATTTATTCCTAGCCAACTCTCTTATCTAAGCCAAGATGGCTGAATTAGCCAAGTCCTCTTGGACTAGCTTGCTACTAGACTTAATTAATGGCTATAAAATTTTCCTTAGTACCATCATCACTTGCTTTTCCATACTGAGCTGAGTTTTCAACGTTAGTTACTTCACTAACTAAAGGAGTTAGAGGGGTAGTGGATGGGTTTGAAGAAATGATTGGTTTAGGAATTTGTACTGTTGAAGAAGTAGAGGTTGGTTTAGATTTTACAAGGGATGATATTATTGAGGTTTGAGTGTTTAGTCGAAGAGAATAAGTGGTGTTTCGAGTTTGAGTGTCAGAGGGAGAATAAGGTGGAGAGAAAGAATCTTTAGGGATATTTTCTAGAGAATTTACACTATTAGAAGTTGGAGGTTGAGGATTTACAGGAGGAATATCAGTATCTACAGTAATAGAAACTAAGGGATTTACAAGAGAAGAGTTGGGAGGATTTACAAAAGAAATGGGGGTAGGATTTAAAGGTGCCTTGAGGTTAGCTATTTAACCCAAGGATGGGTCAGCTTGAGGCATTTCAGACTGAGTAGGAAGAGTCTCATTCTAAGTGAAAGAAGGTGTGGGGATGCGGGGATCAAGAAGATCGAATTCTTCTTGATTAAGTGTTAGGGTGTCTCCATCATCCTCCTCACTGCTCACCACTTGAACATTTTCCATTAGTGGTCTGTTGGTGGTAGTCCCTTGAGTTTTGAAGATTACTTCCTCCACATGAGTAGCAACTCCAGGACTTATGGTTTCAGCATCCTCATTACTCTTCTTAGAGTCCCCTTGGCCTTCTATTTCCTCATAAAAATCTAATTTATGCTTTCGTTGGAGCAATGTCTCCATTGCCTCCACATCACTTCTTTTTCTTCTTCTTGCTATCTCACCTCAGCTTCCCTCTGAGCATGAGTTTTAGCCTTAGTTTTTCCTTCTTTGTCTTGTTGGGGGCTAGGCAAGTGTATCTCCTGCCCTTGTTATTGTTGGGCTCTTCTTCCTCGAATTTGATGGTTTAGCTTTTCATTTTGGCAAGGTTGTAGTTGCTGAGATTTACTACATCTTTGCTGAAAGAGGAACATTATGGCTAATGTCCTCACTGTCTCCCTCGAAGTCAACCATAAAGCCATCTTCATCTTCTTTTGCCACATCAGCAGGCACTACTGTTGGTACGAATTTGGGTTTTCTCCTTTCTTGAGCTTTCCCGTACCTAGTATGCACCTGGTTGTGATACAGTTTGGTATTATGCAGTAGGTTTAAGGTCTTCTTCACTTGCACAATTGTATTTCCTAATCCTCCAAGTTACTGGGCAATATCCATCTTCACTACCTTCATCAAGGCGGTAATCAAATACCCATATAGTTGTAGACTGTAGTTAGTTTGGTCAAGTGGTAATCAAATACCCATATAGTTGTAGACTGCTTACCTTCTGCCATATGGTAGATCACACACCTCTCCAAATAGTGGCATTTAGTGACGGATCCCATCTTGGGAAACAACAACTTCACCACAAGCTCGTGGTAAGCTTTTGCTATCTAACTCATCCCTGAAGTAGCGATTTCTCCAGAGACATAGTTGGCAGGAAGCTCCTAATCTTCTGGGATGACAATGTCATCCTCATCCCCATTTCTCCTGAGTTGAGTGCCTTTATGAGGCATGTTGAGGATGCTCGCAAGCAATCTTGAGCAAATCAGGTAGGAATTCTCATCAATTTCCACCAACAGGAAATTGTTAAATCCCTGGATGGTATAGAGGTTGTTGTAGAAACTCTTGATAAGACCTGCAATAATTGGGCCTTCTAATTATAGGAATTAGCTCAAGTTCTGCTACTTGATCACCCTGTGCATAATCTTGTTTCTGAGAAGACTCTCATAGTCAACCTCATACACTGGGCAAAGCTCCAGATTGGAGTTCCATTCCACCTTGGTGAACAAAGTTCCTTCAAGGAAAGTGACATTCTCATGCTTGCCTTAAGCATTAGTGATGATGCTTCTCTTAGAAAGAGCTTGAATTTTGAAGGTTTTCTTAGTGAGAGCCAATTTCAGGAAAGGGAATTTGAGAGAAGTGAAAGAGATTAGGGATTTTAGCTTTTGAAACTATTAGAGTTCAAATATGCAAGTAACCTCTATCTTCAACTCCTTCAGCAATAATATATATATATATATATATATATATATATATATATATATATATATATATATATATATATATATATATATAGTTATTTTCATGAAAACATTAGTTGCTATTTTCATGATTCATGATTTACCAAGTGAACAACAGTTTGAGGAGGTTGGAGTAGCTCTCCTGAAACTAGATAAATAAAGTCATTTCATGTTTATATAAAAATTGTGAATATAAACCAAATAAGAAAAATCATGATTGGATTATATGAAAATCCTGATCATCTATTCGGTGGAAATTGAATTGGATAGAGAAAATACATATGTTCATATAAATTAAAACATCAATAACAAATTGCATCATTATATGCATTATTATAAACCACGATTGTAAAGATTTAATAACTAAAGATTACGAAATTGGAGAACAAAGAACAAAGAAATAAGAACAAAGAAGAGAACATGAAAGATTCATTTGATTGAAAAAATGAAGTTACAAAGAAATGAATTGTTTCTTATATATACAGCTTTGGACTCTAACTATGAAAATTAATAAGAAACTCTAACTAACTTGAAAACTAATAACAAACTATAACTAACTTTGCAACTTTATGTTGAGCTAAGTTGACTGGTCAATTATTGAAGGTAGAGTTTTGGTAATGCTTTATGCATAGTAAGCTTTGTGATCTCCCTTTGCTACGTGACCTCTATGGAAATCCATATAGTTCATCATCCCCCCTTACAGTGAACCTTTTGTGAATTGTGAAGAATAGGAAAGAAAGATAGTTTAGACAAAGAAGACCCCATTTGAGTTGTTGACAAAGGTTTAGTAAGCAAGTCAACTAGTTGCTGGCTAGAGTGGATTGACTCTGCGAAAATGAAACCAGCTTCATACTTTGAATGCACCAAGTGGCAATCAATCTTAATATGCTTGGTTCTCTCGTTGAAGACAAGATTTTTTGTGATGGAAATGGCTGCGAGATTATCACAATTTAGAGGCATGGGGAAAGTTACTTGTATGTGAAGCTCTTGTAACAAGTAATGAATTTACTACAATTCACATGTTATGTGACCCATGCTTCTACACTCAGATTTTGCAGTAGATCTGCATACTATGGACTGTTTCTTAGTTTTCCAAGAAATAAGAGAGTTGCCAAATAAAATATAGTATCCAATCAAAGATCTTCTTGTGGTACTACACTCACCCTAATGAGCATCACAATATCTAGTTAAGCTTGGGTCGGAGTTTTCTGAGTAGAATAAACCATAGTTAAGTGTACCCTTGATGTATTTTAGTAGATGGATGGTTGGTTGAAAATGTATCTCACTATGATTCTACATGAATTGATTTAGTTGTTGGGAAGCATTTGAGACATCTGGTTTAGTGAAACCAAGATATAATATTTTCTTAATGAGTTATCTGTATTATTGACTAGTTTGATTCAAGTCCAATCCATGTGGCAAAGGACTAAATAGGAGCATAATTAAGTAGATTTGCATCAGTGAGAATGTCCTTTGCATACTTGGTTTATGCAATAGAGATGCCTACCTTTGTTTCTGCCAACTCAAGTCCTAGGAAATAAGAAGCTTGCCTTATATCCTTGACTATAAATAAGGAAAGGAGATGTGACTTTCATGTAGCAATGTCTTGCGGATTTGAGTCACTAATTAAGGTATCATCCACATGAATTACTAGCATCATAGTGGAAAATTTTGAAATCTTCTAAACATGCAGTGATCATGACTAGAAGCAAAAAACCATAAGAAAGTAGCTTTGAACTTAGGTCCTTGTGACATTGCCTTCCTACTTGTTTAAGGCCATATAAGGATTTTTCTAGCTTCAAAAATCAACCCATTTGTGTGTTTAGAATAGCCTTGAGGAGGTAGCATATATTGTCTTCTTCAAGAAATTCATGCAAATATACATTGTTGATGTCAATCAAATGCGATTCCCATTGTTTAGCTGTTGCCAAAGCTATAATAAGTCTAACTACCACTGCTCTAGCCACAAGGCTGAAGCTCTCATGGAAATCTATGCCAAATTGCTGATTATAGCCCTTGGCTACAAGCCTAGCTATGTATTTGTCTATTGTGCCTGAAGGAGTGTACTTGATCCTGTAAACCCATTTAGAAGTAATTGGTCTTTTTCCAAGAGGTAATGCAGTGAGATACCAAGTTTTGTTAGTTTCCAAAGCTTTCAGCTCCACATTCACAACATTTATCCAATTTTTATTTGTAACAACTTTAGTGTAACTTTTTGAGACAAAACTCTTAGACATTAATGTAGTATGGTGAGATGGAAAAATTGCAACATTAGTAATGTAGTCACTAAGCTAAGCAAGCTTTTGAACATGCCTATCTGACCTAGTTTCTTGTGTTGCTTGTGGTAAAGAAAGTTGCAGTACTACTCCATCTTTTACAACAGTTGAATCAGTAGAAAATTTTCATCAGATGATGAACTATTAATGGAAACATGTCTTCCTGAAATTACACATCCCTAGACACATGATCTTGCTAGTTGTTAAGTAAAAAAATTTCCAACCCTGCTTTCCTGTAGAAAAGCCTAAGAAAATGGATTTTTATGCTCTTTCTACAAACTTCATTTTGTGGGGGTGTTGTGTTAGTGTAGTAAGCATTGTGATCCAAAAACCTTGAATATTGTGTAGTCTGGTATACTGTTATAATTTATTTCATGGGGTGACTTCCAACACAACAATCTAGAAGGCAATACATTAATAACTGCTACTACAATCAAAATAACCTCTCCCCAAAAAGAATGAGGCAAATGTGCCTGAAATAAAAAAGCACTTGCAATTTCAAGGACATTCATGTAATTCCTTTCAACTATCCCATTAAGTAGAGAGGTGTAAGCACAACTTCTCTTATGAACAATACTCTTTGCTTAAAGAAATTCTGTACATTTCTTGCTTTGAAATTCATTTCCATTGTCACTTCTAAGCATTTGTACCTTTGCTGAAAATTAGTTTTATATAGCTACCAAAAAAATCGTAAAGCATGCAATGCTTGGGGTTTATTTTGCAATAAAACTGTCCAGGTGGCTCTTGAAAAATCATCAACCATAGTAAGAAAATAACTAGCAGTGGTTAAAGATTGCAAACTATATGGACCCCAAAAAATCCACATGAATCAACTATAAAAATTTTACAGTCTTAATTGAATTATTTAGAAAGGAAATCTAGTTTGTTTATCTGACTGACAAATGCCATATTCTACCTTAATACAATTGAAATCAATGCTAGAGACATGAGATAAAACTTCTCCAGAAGCATAACCCAATCTTCTATGTTAAATGCAAGATTTATCTATCAAACTTTGACTATTTAAACAAACTAAAACTTTCTACAATCACTCCTCTTTGTAGGAAGAATCATTTAATTTGTATAATCAAATATTCTTCCAGGTAATGGCTAAAATCTTCATAGTTGTTTGGTCTAGCAGATAACAGCAATCAGGTATAAAGTGAATAGACAACATTGAATCTGAAAGTAACTTCCTTACTGATAGCATGTTAAAATGAAATTGTTGTATATACAGGACAATTTTAAGAACTAAATTCTTTGATAATTTGATATCTTCTAACTTTGTAACAATCTGCTTCGATCCATCAAGCAAAATGACAGTGTGGTTGAAACTTGACAATCTCACATTTTCAAAATAATGCATATTAGAACTCATGTGGGATGTAGCTCCACTACTTATAATCCATTCCACTGTTTTGAAAATAAAATTTTTATGATTACGTGAAAAACCTCTAAAAGCAGTAAAATCTTCCTTTTGACTGTAACTAATTGGAATTTCCGTAATATTTTTTCCCTTCATAACTTTGTAAACTTCCTATGTAAGAATTGATAGTTATTGTGAATTCAACATGTCATCTTGCGATTGACCTTTAACATCACCAACAAGGCTATGATTGTTTTCATTATCTTCTGCTATGTTTTCTTCTTGTGGCCTTGATCTTATCCTTTCTATGGGAAACCAATCAGGATACCCGATAAGATGAAAACATCTATCTCTTGTATGATGATTTGTGCTATCACAATAAGTACATTTTCTCCCTTCTTTTTACATGAATCTACCATCTGTTCTGCTATCAGTTTTGGTATCAGAATTGTGGTTTCTTACCTGATATTTGACTAAGTAATTTGCTATTTCTACTGGATGCTCAACATTCCCATCTCTTTGCTGAAATTTGGCTAAGTAATTTGCTATTTCTATTGGCTGCTTCTTTAATTTTCTTTACCACATTACAATCACAACTTTCAGCAGCATTACAAGTACACACAAACATTTTTTCTCAAACGATCAAGTTCATCCCATAACCTCTTAATTTTAGTATAGAAAATCATGATCGAATTATTTCCTTCTGTCAGAGAATTTGTTTCTCTCTTAATTTGATACAACCTAGGGCCATTGCTACCATCAAATCTATCTTCACGTTCTAACCATAAACTTCTTAAATTTTCAGCATACAGAAAAGCTTCAGAAAATTCTTTTGTCATGTAATTTAAAATCCAAGAATTAATTAAGAAGTCCAATTTCTGCCATAAACTGTAAAACTAAGAGTTTTCTGTAGGGTACTCTATTTTACCTTGAATAAAATCAATCTTATCCTTTGTTTTTAGATCCCTTTGAGTCGCTCTACTCCATGGTAGAAAGTTACTGCCATTAAAGAGTGTAGGCGCCGGAATCAAACCTGGATTATCCGCATTTGAAAGGTTGAGTTAGCTATTCATCATTGTTCATCTTCTTCAGCATGTGTGTCTACTTCCGTTACTCTATTGAGAGCATTGAATCTATTTGATTTCTTAGCCATGTGCTCTGATACCATGTAAAGATTTAAGAACTAAAGATTACGAAATTGGAGCACAAAGAACAAAGAAGAGAATATGAAAAATTCCTCTGATTGAAAAGATGAAGTTACGGAGAAATGAATTGTTTCTTATATATACAGCTTTGGACTTTAATAGTGAAAACTAATAACAAACTCTAACTAACTTGAAAACTAATAACAAACTCTAATTAACTTTACAACTTGCTATTGAGCTAAGTTGACTAGTCAATTGCTGAAGATGGACTCGTAGTGCTGCTATGTGCATAGCATGCTTGGTGATCTCCCTTTGTTGTGTGACCAAAGCACTTCAGGGAACATATATAAAGAAAAATACTATACATGTAAAGAATCTAAGCTCATATAATTACTCCCCTAATATTCATTATTCTTCATTTTCAAATAGCATGTATTAATCTACCAAAAAAATAGCATGTACTGACTTATATCAGGAAGCAATGTGGAATATAAAATCTTTGAAAATTTATAAGATGTTGCTCATTTATGCAAAGAAGTGAAATTTTGAGTTAAGTATCACCAGTACTTCAGATTCAAAATTGTGTTATTTAGACATAATAGTTCTATTAGAGCACTATTTGCTGAGTCATGTAGCATAATTCCTACGGGTTTCTACATTATATATTGCTTTTGTGTCAATTTTCAGGTAAAAATAGTAATAAAAGAACATAACTTTCACAAAATTCTAAAGCTCCAAAATTTATAATATATAAGCTTGGATTGAAGAAAGCTAATGCTGAAAATGAAACTTCTAATTTTCATTTGTTTGCCTCAATCCTATTCTTAGAATTAAGCTTTCCACACATCTATCTAGAGTTTACTAGTTTCGGTTGCGAAATGAACTTAACAAAATATCCAGGAACTAAAAAATATCAGCAAAACATATCAAAGTATAAATACATTATAAGCAGACATAGAAATTCAATTTGCAGAAAAATTTTCATTTAAGACATATATAAAAAATAAAGCAAAAACATCATATTCCACGTTAAATTCCCCGGCAAATATGAATTTATAACTAAGAAAAACATAGTTTAATATTTTCACTCTTATTGACAACAAAACCAAATTGCTATTACTTTGGGTTAATTTTCATCTTATCAGTTCATTAGTGTATGTCCAACAAAAGTAAAAAACCACACTCTTTAAGACATAAACCACTTGAGAGAAAATGGGATAAGAGACTCAAATCCTTGGCACCAAGCGATTTCAAATGCTGAGTTGAAGCAAGGGAAGCAAAATAATGTGTATGTAACACAACAGCATATGAAGGACTTACAAGATAGTTAGGCAGTTCACAAGAGACATTTCATCACCTAAAAGGTTATTTTTTTCTGCATATAATTTCCAAGAGGAAGCAGTTGAGAACAAATGTTCGAGTTCAATTCAGTTCACTTTCCAGCAAGGCAATTTTCATAAAAGCATTGATGCATGCATTTTATGGTCAAATCATAATTTCACACTCTAAAACGGTACAAAGGTGTATTTTAAGGTCAATGTTACAAAAACTAGTTTCGTTTTCAGGGGAGACAATTTTCATGAAAACACTGACGCACGTGTTTTATGGTCAAATCATGATTTTCACACTCTAAAATGGTACAAAAGTGTTGTGAGCATGGGATTTTGTATCAGCTCGCACGTTCCATGATGATTGCTTTTCAAGATTTAATCATTGAATCTCACAATTTTCTACTATCTGGCGATCCTCAGATGGGAGCTCTCCTCGTGAAACTTTTAATATTTTGGGCCCTAAATAAATATTTAGGACCATAAAAAAATATTTAAAAGCCTTAAATGAAAATTTAAAGGCTTAAAATATTTTAAGAACCTAAATAAGTGTTCAAAGGTCTGGAACAAATTATTAAAAAAATTAAAATAAAAAATAAAGGCTTAAAATATTTTAAGGATCTAAATAAGTATTTTAGGGACTTGGAGCTCGCGATGACCGGTCGAAAGCTCACCAACGAGCTGTCGGAGCTTCCTTACGACCGGCCGAAAGTTCGTCTACTACCGTCAGAGTTCGCTAGCGAACTGCCATAGCTCGCCGGTGAAATGGATGTTTTGTTACCCCCTTATAAATCAAGGAGAGCTTTCAAAGCAAAACGTGAGAGGGATATTTTAAAAAAAATGCTTTAGGGGGAGAAAATTTTTTAAAAAATTGTTTTGAACAGGAAAAAAAGGAAAAGACCATCGAAAATTTTATAGACAAAGATTGAAATTTTGACGAAAGAGGGAATTTTTTATGACAAACTGCCGGAATAATTTCCTTTCATCTTTTCTTTTATCTGTTGGTGATCTTGGGCCTAAAATCAATTTAGGTTCCGAATCCCATCATTTGTTAACGATATTGTTTACCAAATCAAAAACAAAAAGAACAAGGAGCACTCCCGGAGATCAAGCAAATATGTTGACGTGGATTCGCAACGAAAGGGTAAGCCTCAGAGTTCCTAGAGTTTCTTTTTCCTGTGTTTTATATTACACTTCTTATTTATTTTCTTTTCTCCTAAATTTTGAGACGAACTCGATTTTCATCATTGATATAAGATTATTTATTTATGCTTTTACTTTTATTGAAGTATTCTTTTATATATTTATTTATTCATTTATTTTATTTATTTGAATGCAATTTATGGATCGGGTGGGCGGTTACATCCCCCGAAGTTTTGTAATAAATAATTTTATTTTTCCCGCATTTATTTACTACATTATATATGAATTAAGTGCTTTCTATATGCGCATTAAATCATATTATAAACACGAAAATGACTTAAGCTTCAATATGCATAACTAAGAAACACGGTTTTCTGTAGATGTAATTTAATGTGATCCAATAAGAACTAAGCAACTTATCCTGAACCCGAATTTCTGTGTCTTAGTGGACCATCCCCAGACGTTAAGCCTCACAGAACTTTAATTCCTGAAAGAGCTTATCCAGGTGGTGACTCTAAGCTATGAGACATCGATATTGGGTTTTGAAGATCTAAATCGATTTCGTTTTCTCTTTAACCTTTTGGGTCCCTGACCCAATATTTTATTTTCACAAAAACACCCCGGTGGACCGTGCCTTTCATCCTAGCACGCTCTCGGCCCATCGTATCCACGTCGTCTACTCAGAGTGATAAACTTCCTTTATACCAAAATTTTTGTGCGATGTCCACTTGACATCCAAATCTTAGCCCACACGGGGTAATAACATATCCAACACATTCCCTATGTGATGTCCACTTGACATCCAACTCATAGCCCAAACAGAATGAATATATACCCAAGCTGTTGTTCGCACTTCTCTACTGATAAGTTTAATAGTTTGTTCACAAGATTCGGCTATATATTAATGGTGCTAAAAACTTGTTCATGAAAAAGTATAGGTGTTGTCAGTACCTCTTATCAAATAGAAAAATGATGATAACTACAAGTATATGTTGCGATGCAGTTTTAAAAGATATCGATCCCACAGGGAATGACTAGTTCTAAAGATTGGATAAAAGAAAGAAAATAAAATATATTAAAGTAAAGGTTAGGAAAAAAGGATTAGAATAAAAAATGAGTAAATATAGGTATGAAAGATTAGAGAACCTAAATATATAGATTTTCCCTACGAAATAAGGATAGCACAGAAAGCATGCAAGTTCAACAGAGATGTTACGATTCACTAAACTAATCTAACAGACTCGGTTCTAAATACTCAGATGTTCAATTATTCGTTGCAGAGCAACACATGAAATGACTTTTCTAAACCTAACGCAAACGAATTAAGACAATTATATAAAACTGGACAACGTCAATACTATGCTTAGTACGGGTCACTATCACATAGCCATATTTAGCAAGTTACCATTCCAAAAATGTTGGCTCACTAAACTGCGTTATATCACAGATCCAGTGATTATACACAATATTATTAATCCTGAAATTACTCATAAAATTAACTCCAAGGCATGTAACTTTATTAAAATAAAAGACTTAACACGAAATACGCATTATGACACATAGACATATCATAAACTTCGAAATAGAAAGTATAAGTAGAAAGCAAAGCAAAGTTGTAATATATAAGTAGAAAGCAAAGCAAAGTTGTAAACTATAAGTAGAAAGCAAAGCAAAGTTGTAAAGTATAAGTAGAAAGCAAAGCAAAGCAAAGTATATGTAATGTATGTATGTATACATACATACATACATACATATATACATATATACATATAAATACATATACATACATACAAATATCTATATATATATATATATATATATCTACATATCTGTGTGTGTGTGTGTGTGTGTATGTATATATCTATACGTGTATATGTATATATATACATATACATATATATGTGTGTGTGTGTGTGTGTGTGTGTGTGTGTGTATGTATGTATATATCTATACGTGTATATGTATATATATACATATACATATACATATATACATATACACGTATAGATATACATATACATATACATATATACATATACATGTATGTATGTATACATATACATATACATATACATATATATATGTATATATGTATATATATGTGTGTGTGTGTGTGTGTGTGTGTGTGTGTGTGTGTGTGTGTGTGTGTGTGTGTGT
>CATIWQ010305288.1:0-10576 GCA_949673415.1 Euphorbia schlechtendalii
AAACCTGGACAACATCAATACTATGCTTAGTACGGGTCGCTCTCACATAGCCACATTTAGCAAGTTACCATTCCAAAAATGTTGGCTCACTAAACAGCATTATATCACAGATCCAGTGATTATATACGATATTGTTAACCCCGAAACTACTCTTAAAATTAATGCCAATGCATATAACTTGATTAACATAAAAGACTTAGCACGAAATACGCATTATAACACATAGACATATCATAAACTTCGAAATAGAAAGTATAAGTAGAAAGCAAAGAAAAGTTGTAAGGTATGCAAGTGAAAGCTAAAGTTGATCAAACCGTATCCACTCTTTAATGGGAGTCGTCAATTCCCGCAATTCCTGCATCTGCTTCAAATTCGGTCTCGGCTCGTACAGAACCTCCGCTAGGATGATATTCTTTGCGAATATTGAACAAACGAATATTGAAGAACGAAAACTTTTATTGATAAGTGATTTGCAAGTACACTTACACAACAATCGCTCGAATATGTAGATAAATCTAGTGATCAAAACAAGGAATCGAATCACTTAAACATTTTCTCGCTAACACTTAAGAACGTAGCGAATCGAACTATACACAAAACTATATTTCTCTCTTTTTCTAATGTGACCTTTTTTTCTCTGGCTTGGTGCACTTGAATCCCACAAAATTGTTGAAGAATTGGAGCCCTATTTATAGAGTTTGAAGGGTTACGTCTATCCAAACGAAGAATCACATCCATTGGTGAAAGATTGCAAATCTTCAATGTGATTGGTTGAGAGGCTTTGATTCAATCCACAATGGATAGGCACCTTTTCATGATTGGTTGACTCCTGATAAGTATCTTTTCGTTGGTAGTTGATGGCATTGATCATGCTTATTTGGCGGTTGGTAGTTAAGAAGATAATACCAGAAAATCATCCATGTCGTGACTGCGATATGTGATTCACGACCGTGAATCTTTTGTTGGCAGATTTCTGTTTTGAAGTGACCAGGTCGTGACCGCGAATGATTGTCGTGACCGTGAATTGTGTTTTCTTCAGAAATCTCCTTGTAACTTCATCGATCTTTGACTGCTTCAATTCTAAGCCAAATCTTTAAGTTCCACGCATCTTTTTGCACCTTTTTCACTCTATTTTCATAGAATTCTACTTTTGATCATTTTACTTCCAAGATTTACCTAGTATCTGCATTTGCATCAAAAACAACTACATACCATGTGAAATCTTTTATATGAAGTATAAAAATGATTCAAACTATAGTGTTTATTGTTTAAAATTATCATAATAATAAGTGTAATTATACACTTAACAAACATCACTCAGCCATTATGTATCAAGATTGACTAGAAACCCGTTCTACGAATCTTATACTATGATTAGAGGTTTATGAGTCTGTCACTTTAACAAATGTCCCTAAGGTACATCTCCCACTATATCACTATATTAGGAGCGATGGGTCCCATCTTGACTACTCGACTTACCAACATGTGATCATCACTATACCCGTATTCACCCGTATCATCATGATCGCCAGGGTATGACTAAGTATAACCTAAAGTATAGAAACGCCTACTCAAGGTAACCAATATATCAAGTCTGAGGATACTTGTACGGCTACTACGATAAGACATGACACGAACACATGGATATAGTTATTTCTTAGTGTCTGTCTTATAGCAGTCTCCAATGTATTACCCAAATACATTCATGTGTTAACTCAAGGTAACACCTTCAGCTCGTGAGATCGACTGCTTGGATCTAATCCAAGGAGTAAGCCTACACATGTTAGTATGTCCATTCCATTGATGTCTAGTCTAAATGAAACTATGACTAGGGATATTTAGACTATTCATAATAACACGTACTTTTAGTTTTTACACCACATAGCTCCCACTATGTCAATGCGCATATATATAATACGACATATATGATACCAAAGAGATATATAAATAAATTGAAAACATTTATAAGCAACAAAGATGCCTTAATTATTATTAATAATAATAATCTGAAACAATTTGTACATTATAACTAATTAAGATATATCACCCTAATTGCCTCTAGGGTATACATCATGTCTAACATTAAGGTCACCAACATGAGTCTCATTTGTTTCAATGAATTGAATGGGATAAGAGGATCATCCAAGTGCCTATACTCTCTCTCTCCTCTGGATGGCTCAATAAGCGAAAAGTGGAATCCATATCTTATCACAATATCCCCTCTAAAAAGGCAATATCACTCATTATCGAGAAGAGCATGTTGAACTGAAACAATGACCGACTGCACTAGGCCGGACATTGAGGTCCAAAGGAGGACCAATATGAGCAGCTGCATGCACAACAGGTTGGGGTATTTCCTCAATATTTGTATCATCATTGAAGTCTAAGGGGCCATCTAGGTCGTCACTGTCACTCCCATTACTTGGGATATCCTATATCTTGATATCGTGGGATCATCCCCCTTTTTCTTGTAAGGGCACATGGGGAGAAGCTGATTCATGAAAGCCCTACGATCTTCCAAAACTGAGGCCTCCCATCACCTTTCACCTTCAACAAATAGCTCAAGATCGGTCGGTGTCATCAAATGTGGCCAAAAGACTCTTGTAGGTACCCTTGGTAATACACACCTCTTGGTCATTCTACTAGTCCTCCATATTTGGATGTACTCCCAAAAATACCTTTACTATGTATATGGGCACTCTAAGAAAAGTCAATAATCCTACACCTGATTTTAGACTCAGAGTATCTCTACCGGGTGGCCAAGGCCTCCCATGGATCCACCCTTAGGTATGACATGGTCAGGAACATTATGCAAGCCCACTTAAGAATTTGATAAGGAAAAGATCTAGATAACATATGAGTAATGAGAAGGAGAAAAAAACCATAAGCATACCCAATCGCGACGGTGGTAGCGAAGATACTCTCTTTACCAAGTTGGGTCATTCGCTTGGTCCTTCCAAAGCAACATCAAGCATGTGATAAACTAGGCCTCTACTCTCTCTTCCCTTAACACCTATTCAGGGGGAATAACTCAATGCTCGAAGACCCATAGCTATGAATAGCAAATAAAGCAAAAAAATGTTAGTCCAAAGGGGCATGGATAAGGGACACTATTTAGTGTCACTAAATTAAGCACTCTAATAACTCTAGATAAATTAAATAAATGCATTAATACATATAATCTTCTTATTCCACAATAATAATAGCACTTTTTTACTCTTTTGTATACTAGGAGATTTCACTTGGAAAAGTAAATGTTCCATGGTAGTGCTAGTGAAACCAAACTTCTCCTTAAGAGGATAGATGGGGCATTTCAGGTGAGATCTAATGTAGATCACCATGACCCAAAGATGATCAGCCTTCATCTGCTTATAGGATGGTGAGCACAACAATTGAGTACATGGTAGATTTGGCACAAAAGGCCCTACACTAGTTCTACTCAGGAATGTCCTCCAAATCATCTAAGGCTTATAGGATATTGTATTTGAGGGTGCTACTAGACATTGGGAAAAAAATGGTCAAGAGGACTACTATGAAAGTGTGCAAAAACTATGGGATCTACTAAGCAGTGACATTGGTAAGCCTTAACCAACGAGCTGTCACACGGTTGTACAACATCATATCCCTGTTAAGACGTACTCCCAACAAGCTCTCTATATAGTCCAACAAGACTAGCTCAAGAAGAAAACTTAGTCATAAGGAGATCAAAATAAGGTCTTCCTTTTACATCTCAAGCATGTCATGGCTACTATATCTGAAGAAGTACATGATGAATAATGCACATCTTATAAATAACAAATTATTAGACTATCAGATTAACATCTAAAAATAAAAATGAAATAAACAGAAAATGGTGAAGGGTTGCTCTTTGGATCAGCAACCCACTGCCAATCCTTCTTGGCTGAGCAAGACCTTCGTCATCATAGTTAGACCAACACGGTCCAACTCAAAAACCCAACACCAAGCAAAATAGGTTTATGCTTGGTTTCTTGGTGGGAACGCCTTTAAGGCATTCCCTGACTCCCCTAAGAAATTGTTTTTCGATCCAAATCGGTTTTTTAATATCACCCAACACTTACTAATTTTTTTCATACATCATTAACTAATTCACATGCATAAGTCAAATCTAATTTTGAGTAATTTTGAATTAATTAGAAAATTTTAATTAAAGAACAATTTGAATAAATCCAAAAATCGAGCAAATAACTAATGAATTTCAAGCTTACTTGTCATTAAGAAGCATGCCTAGTAGGATCAGTGACAAAAGCAACAAGGGAATCGCGTGAGCAACCAAGAAACTTCTTTGATACTTGAAGCCCATTAACCTGCCAAATGGGCAATATCCTTACCCCATGCTCGCTCTCTTCAAGTTCCTCAAGTTTAAGATAACTCGGAAGTTTATGGAAATTTTTTTAGCAAAAAAATGGAGAAAATGGGGAAAATTAGAGAGAGAAGCCCTCAAATTTTAATTTTGATAAAGAAGGAAGTGAAGAGAGAGAAAGGCGAAAAATCCTTCTAAAGGCTTAGCATGCATCTCGGTGCTTACCTCATTGCATCATCGTTTATCATTGCTTTAGGCCATCACCGACATCCCTAGGCTATTGCTGAACTCATCAGGCCATAGCCGATATCCCTAAGCCATTGCTAGTGATTTCTTTCACTCCGAACATCACTACTAGTGTTATTCATTAATTTAAGCTATTCTTGACATTTTCAAGGACAAAATACCTAAAATAACCCATATTGACCTCTCTTTAATAAATAACTTACAATTAAATGCCTCCTAAATGAATTTAAAATTCATTCAAGAGGCGATTTCCTTCTCCTTAAAAATTCTTCTATTGATTCTTCCCGTTCACAAAACTCGAACCATACCCAAGCCTTACCGAAAAATTTTCAATATCACATTGAATTAACATCTTCTTTGAGTAATGTCAATCTTTTTGAAGGGACCTCTACAAGTTATCGGACAAGACCGAATTTGACTTACCCTATTATCATTCTCACATTTTAACTCTAAATTTAAAGGGTAAATTATTTTGTTTCCAAAATTTCAAATCAAAGAGTTAAAATGCATTCACCTATCTCACTAATTCCAAAATACTTTTCTTATATATTGGTTTTCAAATAAAACACTCATATTCCAAGGTTACAACTAGGCATTGTAATCCTAGAACTCAACCTTCTCAAAGTTTTGAAGGGTGCACTCTCTCACCTTAGGGTCAAAAGAGAAAACTTACATACCAAGGTTACAACTAGGCGATTTAACCCTAGATGTCAACCTCATCAAAGTTTTGCATGGTGAACTATCTTGCCTAAATTTTAGGAAAGAAAACATTTGTTCGAAGGTTACAACTAGGCATTTTAACCCTAGAAGTCAATTAAACACAAGTAAGTCAGCTTGAGTTTGTTTGATGGATAACTACTTAGTTTGACATACACTTAGTTAAGCCATGGCTTAGAGTAGCAAAAGAGGGGTAGCTTTTAACACATTGTTTATGAAATATATCTCAGCATAAGCTGAGAATATTTACTTAGTGTTTTTAGCGAAAGAAAAGTTGAGTAGTTTTACTTAGTGTTTCTTAGTTTTAATGAGTAAGTTTTGCGATGCTGACTAGTTTTTAAAACAGTGCACTTAACTGTTTCTATGAAGATAAAATGTTCCATTGTAATGCTTTTTAGGTATTGGCACTGAAAAGAAAAGTAATAGTTAGGTGGTCTTTACTACCGAAAGGTGTCAAAACAAAATGTTGGGATATTCTTGCTATAGGCCAAATAAAAAGGGTATCTTCTAACAATCATCATTTTCTAGTATCGGGCACCAACTACAATGTTATCAAAAGTATCCAATCTCAGCTAGCCACGTTGCATCTCACGCGCCTCACACAATTGCATTCCTTGAAGATAAATGAATCATTGACATGAAATAGATTAATACATTTAATTTCTCACCTCAATTTTTTAAATCACAGTTTCTAAATATTCACAAACTTGTTTTAAATGGATAGATTTTAAAGCTATGAAGAAAGAGATTTTGAAGAGCAAGCTTAGATGAGAAGTTTACAGTGATAACTTTTAATTTTCTACATCTATAAATAGAGCCTGGAGCATAGGTTTACAACTTGGTGAATCATCTTGAATTTCTATAGAGTTGTACCTCAACTAAAGCAATCACAGCCTTCGAGATTCAAAATTAAGCAATTGAAAGAAAACAACCATTTCCAAACTATTTGTAGAAAGGAATATATTAGGCTTAGAAATTTGCTAAGATGTTCATTTGATATTGAACCAACGATCTATGATTTGATTTCCTCTATGGGAAAAACTTGTTTATTTATTTTTTTTGTGAGTCAGCATGAGAAGGTTACTCAAACAGAGTTGAGAGATAGTTATCTTGAAAGGTAATTGTTGTAATATCGCTTACCAACTATCAAAGGCTTCTCCTTCTAGTTAAAGAAGGAATCACTAAAGGATTAAAGCTTGGAAAAGATATCTAGGGACTAGATGTAGGCTAGGGGTTAAAATAGGATAAAATTCAAGCGTAATCTTTCTTTAAACTATATCTATTATATTTGATAGAACTTGTGCTCATACATCATCTTTCGCTCTATCTTATTCGCTTGAAAACAAACCTGAATTGAGTAAGATTTTACTCAGTACAGTTTGCAGACAAACTAAGTAAACATAAATTGAGTAATTTGTATTTTGGCCTTAAAATGCACTAAGCATGCTTCACTCAACACACATTAAAATAACTTAGAAAGAGATTTTTTAAATTACAAAATAGCAAGTTAAATCGGCATTCACCACCCTCTCCACAATTATTAAATCTAAAGCAGACCAACAAGTGCTACCAGAGCAGTTGCTCAACTAAAGAATTCACAACTCTTGAGTATAAAGATCTGATGGCTTATAATAATGCCTCCTATACACTAGGTCATAGATAAATGACACTCCTTAGAGAAGGAATGTTTGTTACCATACCTTAACTCTTTGATGGCCAGCATCACTCTTTTTGGAAAATAGAATGAAAACTTTTATCCAATCACAAAACATGCAAGCATGGCTAGCCATTAAGTTAGGATATTGAATTCCTAATTTTTGATGAATGGCAAACGTGTTCCTCCTGAACAAGAGGATTAGAACAATGTTGGCTTAAAATTCTTCACGGAGAATGAGGCAACAATCAACTATTTACATTATGCGTTAGACTTGTCTAAGTTCAACAAGTTTTTAGGGTGTGGGACTGCACAAGAGATTTAGAGGAAGTTAGAAGTCACCTATATCGGAATTAACAAAGTTATAATACCAAGATCAACTTGATGATGCAGAAGTACGAGCTATTGTAGATGAGTGCTGGTGAAGGTATTCAATCTATGAATACCAGGTTTGTGAACATCATTAATGAACTAAAGAGATTAGGCCAGTACTTCAATTAAACAGAGATGATGAAGAAGATCTTAAAAAGTCTCACCAAGGAGTGGTATGCCCTAATGAGCGCTATCAAAGAAGCTCATGATTTGAAGACCTATAGCTATGATGAGCTCATAGGAACCTTGTTGACTCGGGATATGAACTTAAAGAAAAATGATGATGATTTGAAGAAAAGCAAGGGGAAGGAAAAGGAGAGTAAAACAATTATTTTTAAAGTTAATTCATCTGATAAAAGCACTGAAGAAGATTTAAATGAACAAATGGTGCTACTTACAAGAAAATTCAACTACATAATAAAGAAAGATCAGAGATTCAATAAGAAGAAGTTTCCCAGCAAAATGAAGCCAACTCAACACAATAGTGAAGCTGAGGAAGGATAAAAAAGAATACAAAAAAGACATCAAGTGTTTTGGTTTTGGAGAAAATTGACATATCTAATTGTCTTATCCTAAATCCAAAAAGGAAAGACTCAAGAAGTTTGTGAAAAGGTTATAAAGGTTACATTTGAATTAGTAGGCTGGTTAGTTATTGACCATAAGATTGATTCTACTATACTCTTTACTCCTAGAGTTAATAACATATATATTGTTGACTTATCCCCTGGCTCGACTAATGTTTGTCTCATTTCTTAGGAGGAAAGTTCATTTCTTTGACACATAAGGTTGGGTTATATAAATATTAATATTCTATCCAAATTAGCAAAAAAGCAATTAGTTATGGGTTTTACTCAGTATGAGCTTCGAAAAAGATAGGCTTTTCTCAGCTTTTCAACTTGGTAAGAAAGTTAGAAAGTTATTTAAATCAATTAACAACATGGAAACTAAGAGACCTATGGAGCTCCTACACCTGGACCTTTGTTCAACTTATGAGCATGGGAGGAAAGAGATTTTCCTTTGTTGTAGTGGATGACTTCACAAGATTCACATGAGTAGTCTTGGTGAGTAGTAAAAGATGAAACATTTGAGTCTTTTATCAATCTCAGTAAATAGATAATGAATGAACTAGGATTTAAAATATGTAAAATCTGGAGTGATCATGGACATGAATTTGAGAATTTTAATTTCGAAGTATTATGTTAGTGCATGGTATTAACCATAATGTTTCTACTCCGAATACTCCTGAACAAAATGGGTTTGTAGAATGGAAGAACAAAACCATAGTTGAGATGGCCCGGTCCATGCTAGGTGATAACAATCTACCAAAGTACTTTTGGGGAGAAGCTATTAACACATCCTATTGTATCCTTAATTGGGTTTTAATTTGCCCAATTTTAGAGAAAATAACGTATGCACTTTGGTGAGGGTGCAAGCCTAAGTTGGTCATCTCAAATCCTTTGGCTGTAGGTGTTTCATTTGGAATACTAAGGAGCAGCTATGTAAGTTTGAGCTGAAGGCTGATGAAGGCATCTTTTTGGGTTACTCAACTAATAATAGGGCATATAGAATATACGTCAAAAGAACCAATCTTTTGGAGGAGTCTATGCATGTAGATTTTGATGAAACAAAAATACAAGTAGACATCCCTCTAATGTTGATGAAGAAGGAGTAAACCAAGTAGAAAATAAATTCAGCATGCAACTCTTTGTGATTCCCAACACAGAAAAAGAGTAAGAAACTAAGGAACTTAAATGTGATGAAGATCTTACAATGAAATTCAATGAAGAAGATCAAGCTCAACCTCAGCAACCCTATTTATAGACTCTTATTATAGATCCGAGTCTTCAAAGAGAGATTAGAACTCATCGCTATCACCCCAATCAAGAGCATTGTTGATTATGTTAATTATCCAATCATGATGTGAGGTCAGCTCAATAGATGATGAGCCATCTGGCTTTCATCTCATTAATTGAACTTAAGAAGTTAAAAGATGTAAAGAAGATAACTACTGGATGATCGTGATGCAAGAAAAACTAGACCAAATCATGCGTAATGATGTTCAATATCTAGTTTCTAAGCCTTGAGCAACTTTAATCATCAGTACCACATGGGTTTTCAAGAAGAAGCTTGATGAAGATGGCATTGTTGTGAGAAACAAGGCGAGGCTTGTTACACAAGGCTACAATTAAAAAGAAGTAATCGATTACGACGAGACCTATTCACCAATAGCTTGGCTTGAAGTAATTAGGATTCTCTACGCTTTTACATCCCATATGAACTTCAAACTCTTTCAAATGGATATTAAGAGTGCTTTCCTAAATTGTTTCATTCAAGAGGAAGTATATGTTTGCCACCCTCCTGGTTTTGAAGATGAAAAGAATCTTGAACATGTTTATAAATTGAAGAAAGCTCTGTATAGATTGAAGCAAGCATCTTATGCTTTGTATGAGAGGCTGACCGATTTCATACTGTTCACCACTTTTCTACTGATAAGTTTAAACAAATATGGTTCCAAAATCTCGTGCACTGTTGGCTATCAACTGCGCCAAAAACTTGTTCACATATAAAATGTAGGTGTTGTCAATACCCCTTACTACATAGAAAAATGATGATAACTACAACTATATAGTTGCGATGTAGTATTAAAAGATATCGAACCCACAGGGAAGGAACTTGATCTAAAGATAACTAGGGAAGCTTAAAAGTAAATAAAATAAAAATAGATTAGAGATTTTTTTATGGGTAGGAATATTAGAAAAAGTTGAGTAAATATAGATGTGATAGATTAGAAACTCTAAATGAATAGATTTTCACTACGAATAAGTTTAGCAGAGAAAACATGAAAGTTTAACAAAGTTGTTTTGAACCTCTAGATTATCTAACAAATTCGGTTCTAGATACTCAGATGTTCAATGATTCGCCGCAGAGCTACACATGAAATAACTTTTCTAAGTCCAGCGT
Organism: Euphorbia schlechtendalii; assembly: GCA_949673415.1. Taxonomy (NCBI): domain Eukaryota; kingdom Viridiplantae; phylum Streptophyta; class Magnoliopsida; order Malpighiales; family Euphorbiaceae; genus Euphorbia; species Euphorbia schlechtendalii. The sequence goes on from CATIWQ010305288.1 coordinate 10,272, forward strand.
AAACGAGATAAGACAATTATGAAAACCTGGACAACATCAATATTATGCTTAGTACGGGTCGCTCCTACATAGCCACATTTAGCAAGTTACCATTCCAAAAATGTTGGCTCACTAAACAGCGTTATATCACAGATCCAGTGATTATACATGATATTATTAACCCTGAAACTACTCTTAAAATTAACACCAACGCATATAACTTGATTAACATAAAAGACTTAGCACGAAATACACATTATGACACATAGACATATCATAAACTTTGAAATAGAAAGTATAAGTAGAAAGCAAAGCAAAGTTGTAAG